>VMBQ01003606.1:54797-94151 GCA_007657795.1 Dreissena rostriformis | reverse complement strand
TTTTTTTCAACATACTTCGCCATAGTTTTACAGTCGGGTTATGTAGAGCAATTCCGTAAAAAAGTAACACATCCACAAATATATAAAAAATTATAATCACAAGCCATTTGGAAAAGTTAAGACCTTTATATATTGTGGCATCCTGTTTATAAAATACATTTACACGTAATTAAATCACTTATAACATCAAACAAAATTCACATTGTGTAATAAACTCAACTACTGACGAAGAGGTGGCGATAATGCATGATGTATTTATTTGACAGTCATGTCACAATATAATAACCACATTACTTTCAATAGATAGATAATGTTCCTTTTATCATATCATAATGTAAAATTTAACGTTAAACGTTATTGCAAATCTATAATAAAAAACTGTATATAAGTTTCAAATTCTTAAAACGCGTAAATAAATGTATGTTCTTTCGTTTCAACATATGGACACTTTCACTTTTACAAGAGTTGTACAATTGGCTTTCCTAAAGTTTTCAATAAAATGAAGCTTGATACAAATTAGGTTGTTATGAGACGACAATTTATATAAGATCATAAACATGTATATGTTGTCATATGTTGTCAGCGCAAAGTAACTTTGCGGATGGTACATTATCAATAAACAGAGTGCGTTTGAGATAAGACATATATGGCAAATTGTATAAGCTTTGTACATAAAACTACTTTCTCCGAAAGATTCATGTGACTTTTCTTTAGCAAAATATCACATTTTCAACGAAAGCATGTAAACAAACGTACGTAAGTATGAATTCCAGTCGTTATTTACATAATGTACTTATGCAATATATGCTAAATTATTGCTTGGGAATATTGATTGGCTATCCCTCTCTGTTTCTTCCAACTACGTTAGGCGTAAACAAAGTGTTTGATTCCTCTAACCTGACTGACCATACTAGCTGGGGCCTTCCCGAATCGATGTTGTTATGTATTCAATGTTGCGTTTGTAATCTTGTTTATGTAACATTCGATAAAAACGTATTTTGTTGGCCTAATTAAGAAGCGTTAATGCGTGTCCTGTAGTACATGAAGCGTTTCATTTAGTGGAAAAACCTCAAGCAGAAGTAACGTTTTTAATTTACTCTTTCTTACTGACAAACGCATTTTGTGTACATAAATTATTTTAAAAATATTGAGTATCTAGTTATTGGATTTATTGAGTATTAAAGATGTGTATATATATTCAACAGTCTGTTTTATTCAGAATGATTACTTTTGTTAATGACTTGGTAAATAACATATTAAAAAAGTTTCGACTGATTTCTTTTTTCGTTTAACGATTTTATGCGTCCTATATATTTGGGATATCGTATCGACGTTGAAGGATAAATAATCATATGCAAAAAGGCACATAATCTGATAAATACAAGTCACATGATAACAACATTATGATACGACTGTCAATTATATACCGTGCAGTGGATTCGCATTACGTTCTTATCGTCACCTTCTTGTGTTTGGGTCCATATCTTCTGGATTATTAAAACAATATATATCTATAAGAACGACCAGAAGCCATAGTTATTTTATTGAATCAACATGCATATTTTAAAACCTTTGTTTGATGTCATGAGTAATTTAATAAGGTGGAAATTTGCTCTTTACGCATGCAAAATCATCGATTTCTTTAAAATTATTGTATCTTCAAAAATAGGCGGCGCAAGTAATTAACTTTCGTGGAAGAAGTCAAATTTATGATCAATAATACAATATGACGTGATTTGCAAACATGGTAATTCTGAAAAGAACACGTGCTATTCCATGTGCGAATACATGGAGTTATTCAATAAAAAATGTTTTAAAAAAGGTTCCATTCATGAATATTCTGCAGAAAAAACCCACACGTGATTTCCTTCTCAATCTCTAGAAAACAAGCGTTTTGTTGTGCTTGAATATACAATAATACGAACACTTTGATATTTGATATTCATTTATGCTCAATCTTATACAATTCGAACAACCTTTTCTGTTTATTTTCAGCTTTAACATTGGTGGTTGTGGTGTTCCTTTTAGACTATGCAGGTAATAACCAATGGTGGATTCAACAAAGTTGAATCTATTTATGGACCAAAATGACAATTTGAATGAATCTGTGTTTTATAAGTCAAATTACACAATTTTGCTCATTTATACGAAAACCATCGGCATAAATAATATTTAAAAACAAATCAAAGATATAACATGTTTAAGATGTCATTTGTTCTGATGATACTATTGCGGGAAAGGCCATTCGTTTCACGAAGGTCAAATTTAATGTTGTTCAAAAGTATGTTTAGTTCTAAAGACTATGCTTAATGTAATAGCTCCTTATAAAAACGATTTTGTAAATTTAAATCAACAAAGACATTTGAACTTTATTGGTATACTATGGCTATTAATGAATAATCAACCTTGCATCTTTTGGAAACGCATCCTTAAAAACTTGAAATGTTTACTAATGAAACAACAATACATCTCAAATTCTCTAAAAAAAGAGAACAGCCGTTCACCTTAATCAAATCTAATTCGATAGCTAATTGCGAATACGCATTATCTGATTCGATATATAAGCATTACTTTCATAATTTATAGCTGGTCTGCAGTGCTACGACTGTCACAATATAACCGACCTGCACTCATGTGTCCAAACAGTGTCATGTGCTTCGACCCAGGTAATAATTGTGATTAAAAAAAAAACTTAATTAACTTCGTGCTTTCCCCCAGCTTATTTTATAAAATAAACAAAGCCAAGTGTAAATGAGAAAAGAGTACTTGTGTTGTGTTGTTTTCTAAACATAGTACTGACGATACCTTTGAAGCTTTTATTGTTATGTACACTTGTATCCTTTCAGTCGTGTTACATGGAGGCAACGCAACCGACTTCTACCCAATGGGAGTATACTGTTACGTGCAAAGATAATAATGTAAATAGGTTGTTTTTACAATTATTTAAGTCCATTTTTAAAGAGTTATAGTTTGAATTCGGATTGTTTTGATTGATGCACGTGATACACCGAAATCACTATTTTTTTACTACCGAAGGATTGTATACTAAGTATACATGTTGAACATATAAAACTGCTTGAAGTTAATAAGGGACATTTTTCCAATTATGAAAAGTGAATTTCACATTAGCAGCAACAGTGCTTGAATACTATCATTTCACGAAGAAATATTCATGCCGAATTAAATCGGAACAACTAAGCAAGATCTGTATTATTAGAGCGCTTGATATTGTATGTTCTTTATAATGTTAACATGTTATGTTCTCAAAAGTAAACCTAGTCGTAAAAATGAACGAGGGAAGTATAAACAAACTATCTAATTATTGCAATGTAAATCAAATGTTGTTTACTTCGATAAAATTTATAACGAACACCTTTTCTCCGATAACAACACTTTTATTCGTATTTGGTGCAGGATCATGACGTGTTTCTATGTTACGTATGAACAAATTAGCGTATAGAAGTGGGGATCGTGCAGCAGTGTATTTGTCATTTGTTCACGAATGAGTTTCACTTGCAAAAAAAAAGAATTTGCAATTGTTGAAAACACTTAGTTCGTTGAATTGTTTGTACCACTGAATCTGCATATTTATTCTTGATAGTTTGTTCATCACCGTTTTATCTGTTTAAATAATAATGAATACGCTTTTTTTAAAAATGTGTTATGTTATTGCATTTTAAATATCCCTTAGCACTGTGGCCCTTTGAACTCGTCCAGATCCAACACTGGGAGATCTGCCGGTAACTTAAGCAAACTGCTTACAAGACGTAATGCTAATCCATGCCATGAATGCTGCTCCACGGATTATTGCAACACTGCTCTGTGTAATCACAAACCGCGTACGTCATTGCTCTTTCTGCATTAAAATTTAACTGGAAAAACCAATGTTATAACAGACTTGATTATACAAACAGTAGTTTTAGGAGAATGTTTTCATTGTTGGGTTTGTTGATGAAGCTCTTTTTTTAAAGAAATATGTTTTGTTAAATCAAATTCGTTCGTCTTTGTAATTTTGTATATATCGTAGGTCAATATGTAGGTAAACTTTACCGAAATACATCTAATTGGGAAGCTCTAACGGGCTATGACGAGCTAAAAGGTAACATTATCTTTTGATCATCAAGTAATCCCATTAAAATGTATAGTGAATTCGTTGTTGTTTATTCATTCCTATATATTGCTTCAGCTTCTAGTTGCGCCGACGACCAGTCGATCGACTGTGCAAAAATGAATTCGATATTCAGTATATGTGGAGATGTACACAAGGCCAAACTGGTTTGTCCAAAGTTCTGCAACCTATGTAGACTAGGTTTGTAAAGAGTTCTTTAAAATAAATCCAAGCACGTGTCAAATAAATATAGTTGTCTTAATGCCTGGCTAAGCCTTTATTTGACTGTCAGCATTCCGCTGAAACATGACTGGCATGTATGTGCCCCGACCCGGGATCGAACCCGGGACCTCTGGATTACAACGCAAGCGCCTGATCCACTAAGCTACGGAGCCACATATAAGAATATATAATATATAAGAAATTAAATGAAACACAAACTTAATATGTGCAATGGTGAAAACATTAGATGCACGTTATCTGTATCAACCGAAGTCGAAAGTATCTTACAGTGGCTGTTGAATGCCTTTAAAAAAAAAATATTTACGTACATGTCATACATGAGAAATTTAACAAAAATTTTAACAAACACTTTCGTGAAATTAAGGCACATACGTTTGATATATTTATATCATACTTTTGCATGGTTATTTTATTATGTCATTTATATGAAACAGATATAACGTTTGATGTAGTCGTTTAACCTTATATGTATTTATTGTATGAATAAATTGCAACAAAGTTCGAAAAGCATTGAAATTACGTTAGCTATTTTAAATATGAGCACCTAAATGGCATTCACCTTAACTAACATTTGTCATCTGTTTCTCCACCGAAGTGGATGGAAATTGGAACAATTGGTCTACTTGGAGTGGTTGTGACGTCACGTGTGGAAATGGAACTCGAACACGCTATCGAACATGTTCCAACCCTGCTCCCGAAAATGGAGGTCTCGCTTGTGTTGGAGAAGCGCTGGCTAACAATGCATGTATTCTAGATCGGTGTCCAGGTAATTCAACTATTATATTATATTTTGATAACGATAAAGCGATTTAAAAGTCGACAAATAAATGTGAAACTTTATAAAATTAAAAACAGGCATTTTCAAGTCTGCATTAATAAGTAAAATAAGGTCATTTATACGAATAAATCTCAGCAAATATAATATGACAGTATCAACAGATCTTATCGTGCATAATGAAACCTCGAATAAAACAGTAGGCTATTTATAAAAATATGCATATTGTGCAAACACACTTTCATAAAACGTCAGGCTCATAAATTACGAATTGCAATTGTGTTATCATGCAGTACACGGTGGTTGGAGTCAGTGGGCACCATGGGGATCGTGCTCAGTCACGTGCGATGTTGGCATGCAGAGACGAGACCGGTCGTGTTCAAATCCTTATCCTGCCCTTGGTGGTGATCACTGCTTTGGGGATTCAAGAGATGATAAGATATGCTACATGCCAGGATGTACAAGTATGTTTAATTAGCATAAATACCATTGTGTTGTCATTGTAATATGGGATCCACAAAAGTAGTCGTGTCAATAAATCAATACAAGTCGGCCTGCCCATTTAGCAAGATTAATCTGACATTGAAGACTGAAAATAATGATATTAATAATAGCTTACTTACTGTCGTATTAAAATCATCAGGTGTATATTAAGAACTACTAGGACGACACATTTCTGTATACAAGTGTGCGTGTTATTGATACTCATATCACATTACATTTGTATGTGTTATCATATTACTAATACAACTGTCAGCGTCATGGCACTTTCAGACAGCAGTTTGCGTCTAAGATCCGCTTAATACTTGCATATGTATTCAAATTGATTTCAATTTTAAGACGGAAAGTGGTCCCCTTGGCAACCATGGACTTCCTGTTCGGCCACGTGTTTTGGAGGTCATCGAACTAGATATAGAGTGTGCAGCAATCCGTACCCGTCACTTCTGGGCCACTATTGCGATGGTCTTAATCAAGAGATGGACCATTGCAATCTAATATCATGTGGAGGTATTTATTGACATTAATGTTGGTTAGCTGTATGGGTTTTGTGTTTTATTCGACCATTAAAGACCGGAGAAGCAGTATAAAAGGGCCACAAACTCACAAAATGTCTACTGGTGTGTAAACAGCAGAAAACAAAAATGATTTTTTCATAATAGTTAAGTTTGTATTTAATATTTTCCAATGAAATTTGGCATACATATACTTCAGTATACAAACAATATGTATGTGTAATTTGGTGATTGTAAGTTATATAGTTATTGACTTTAAGAAAAGAGTTTTTGTTGTCTGCTTGAAATTCAAATTTCCCTGTAAATGCTAAGCACCGCCCACTTGAAAGGTTATGAACTTCTCTCAGCCAGTAGCTTGTAAATGACTCAGATCAAGTTTTCAGATTCAACACTATACCATATTGCTGTCTGCTCAAACACTGTTTCTGTTTATAAACGCTCTGATGTTATCAGCAAAGCACTGTGAGATAAACCCAGCCCACTAGTTAATGAAGGTTTTCATTTTACCACCGCAAAATCAATCAAGTGAGACCCGGCTTGTAAGAGTATGATTCTGAACGGAGACTTATCTTTATAAACTCATTATTTGATATCAAGCATTACTATCTGGCGTGCTTTTTCTTAATGGCCGCTTTTGTCAATTTACCTGGCAAACTATTCTTTTTGTTGTCAGTTGTAATGTAGTTGTATTGTTTGATATAAATAACCAATAACAAGTCGCTGGACAATCATACATAACGCATATAGTTTAAATATAATTATATAATTTGTATGACAACATACCCATACAAATAGAAGTGTACTATTTACTAGACGGAGCTTGGTCGACATGGAAAACCTGGGGTGCCTGTAGCAGAACGTGTGGAGGAGGCACACACACTCGCAATCGAACATGTGACAATCCACGTCCATCTCTCTTCGGCAAAGCCTGTGATGGATCAAGCGAAGTCAATGAGCCATGCAATACTGTTCCATGCGTTGAAAGTAAACTTTCTTTATATGTGTCATTCCACATATATTCCATACATTTCTGTTTATGTTAAGTGTCAATAAACAATGAATAGTAGCTGAACATGCATACATTACACATGTATTTAAGATAGAGTTATAAAATCTATGAAAACATACCAGAAAAAAAGAGAATTTGACTATTTACCAGACGGATCGTGGTCGACATGGAAAAGCTGGGGTGCCTGTAGTAGACCGTGTGGAGGAGGCACAAGAACTCGGAATCGAACATGTGACAATCCACCTCCATCTCTCTTCGGCAAAACGTGTGATGGATTAAGCGAGAACAATGAGCCTTGCAATACTGCTGAATGCCTAGATAGTAAACTAACTTTATACGTTTCTTTCCAAATATGCTCCATATAATTCAGTTTATGCTTTGTTTTTAAATGACATCATTGGAACGTATGTTACCATTAAGATAAAGAAAAAGGCTTAGTGAACGTTTAATTTACACAAACCCTCATTATGTAAAAGTTGTAAACATGAACACACAATGTGCTGACTAAAGTTTGCAAAATTATTATTTTAAAATAAATTAATTGAAACTGTCAATGCATCGACTGTATTGCTTGTTTATGGTCTAGATAGTTTCACACCAACACCGTTTTTCAGTTGTAGACCCATGTTCGGTCGGTAATCATCAAGGCCTTTGTGAAATGATGGCATATCAGGGAAAGGATTGGACGGATTGGACTAATTGGTCATTTTATCCGGCGCATGAAGTTTCGCATGAAGTTGCTGTTGTCGGCAGGCGAAAATAACGGACCGTCACATAATAACACGACGAGTGCACTGTAAAACAATGAATTGAAACTATTATCAACAATGAATAAAGTTTTATAAACGAAAATGTACATTTTATACAATTTCAAAGCATATATTTGTAATGCGTCGTTGTTTTTCATCGTTGCATTTAACGTACACACGGTGAGGTTCGCCAATACAACCCATTACGCTCATTTAGGTTACCTGTCGATGTTACAATAAATTAAAAACAGAAATAAGTTTTGCTAATTTTCATTATGTTTTGTTAATTTTATTTTTTTCACAACAGTATAAATAGACATAGGTCGAAATGAGTAAACTGTGATCCATTGATCCTATAGAATATTTATAAAATAAAGTAAACTCTGTATACTTGCGTCGTTCGGGTCTCATTCAGCGAATAATTGCAAATGCAGCATGTTCATTAAACTTAGAATATTAAGTCATTTTTGCTCGCAAATGAATGTTGTGATATACTCGAGTAACGTCTGCTGATAGTGAACAATATAAAACAATAAATTGACCAAAAGTCTAAAACAAAAGCTTTCGCAATTTATAAACTCACACGTTAAGTGTGCATTTACACCTAGATACTACGCTAGTACAGTCCAATATTGTTTTAAATATGTTACTCGACACATGTTCTAAATGTCCGCTGTCTAACTTAATAAGGTCAATTAAAAGTTCATTTAAGACAATAACAATTAATTGATAATGATATCTTCACAGAAACCTAAGAAATACATATTACAAATAAAACACAATTTCACGTAATTCACATAAAAGCTCACCTGACATTTTTTATACAACGATTAGCGTTGCTTCTATTAGCCAAATGGGCATATTTTAACTATCGCAATATGAATAACATTACAAACTGTTTTGTATTTTTACGAAAATTGTGTCTTTTGAACTTATAATACGCGCATGTGACCTGTTTTTCATACTACGCCCATGATTAGCCCAGCGGCATACTTATATATGTGTTATCATGCGTTACCTTACTAATTGGCCAATATGTGAGTTACAAAATGGTCCAGATGGGCGCTGCACACTAGAGCATTGCAATAAACCTTAAACAACCAAATGATATGGTCACGTTCACTAAATAGGGATGTTATTCAAATATCCATACTCATCGAGCTACAAGTCAATGCGATATCACGATGAAACGAAAACATTTAAATGCATTTTTTTAAATAATGTACAATTTATTCAACACAAAGGACATACAAATTAAACATAAAAAACACGTTTCATATTTGTATGGAAGATTCTGCATATGATATGCATTGATCTCGTATTATAATTTCCTTTCTAATTTAGTAAAAACGAACATTTTCAAAAGTTTTAAATAAAACAAGCAAGAACTATTTAACAGTATGTCCATGTCGATAGAACGGATGCTTTGGTTTTTATTTAATTTTGTCCAATACTTTTTTCCTTTGATTTTTCAAATAGACAATATACCGGATGGAAAGACAGACATGGACTATGATGGAGAAAATAATTATAAAATTATCAACCAGTTACACTGAATAACAGTTCGATTTCAACATGCACACTAGCAGTAACACTCAACTAAAGTGATGGAGCACATACTGTACTGCATGAGTCTAATAAAAGATACATAATTACATTTCATGTAGTTTAAACATTATTTTAAGATAAAAATACGTCTGTCATTTTCGAAGATGATGCAAGTTCGAGATGTTATCAAAGATCTTTAAAATAATTTTAGGTGCGATCTATCTCGCAAAAAAGCTGCAAGCTTTTGCTATTAAGTTAAGGACGTTAAATATATCAAGCAAATGGATGGACTATAACATGTTTGTTTAACGTAAAGCTTCTTCAGCAATGTTAATCAAAAGGAATTGTGTGCACTAACATGTTAATCATGTACAGTACCGGTGCATTATGTTAGCCATATTTACACGATGTTAATATTCGATTAAAAAAGATAATAAACTCTTCATATAACGTTGGGAGGTACATGGTATACAAAAAAGGTGTCTAATAAGTCTAATTGGTTGGCCCTTTCAATAGGGGTGACACTTTAATAAACAAGACCTTTACCTTTACCTTTTATAACTGAAATAACCCAAAAAACAATTACATTTGTCTAATTCCGAGGTTTAACGATTCGTAGCAAATGAAATAATGGGATTAATAACGGAATGAATCGGTACATCGATGTCATCTACGACATAAGAATGATTACACTCATCATACTTTCTTTCGATAAAGAGCAAAGTTGAATGAAGTCTCGTGTGACTTCTCTGTATCCAAAATTGTGTGTACATATTGCTGAGACAAAGACAAATCACAGTCTGGATACTAGAAGTAGTAAAACTAGAAAGCCCTGTTGAATAAATGCAATTAAGATCAGCTTTAAATGTAATCGAGTTTATTTCCCATCGATGTAGAACACAAACGTCGACGATGCATACGTCGCTTCACAAAAGGTCATCGACTTGAGCTCAAATAACGTTTCAACATGTCTAATGCTTGTGAAGTGTAATTTTAAAATCTCTCCATGCTGATCACATTTATTGTCCGGAAATTATTAAGCTCAACATCAGATAAGTCCTTGACCAAATACATTTATGGTTTTGGCGTAGTATGACAAGTATTGTTATCAAGATGTTTGAAAACAAAACAATATTGGTCGATGTTTTTTCCCGAAGAAAGCTCGATCTTTAAAAAAATAAAAGATCAATGCTTATCGTTTGATTCTGATTCCATGTCGCTGCACAGAAAGATCTATGTATTGCTATGACATTAAAGTCACACACGATCAAACGAATAAACCAGTATGTATGTACATCTTACCGATGGATGAAATAAAAAAAAACATGGACATCAAAAACTAACTCAATGTTTGGTGACTATTAATCTTATAGTTGTATACTCGCGATAGGTGATACTGAAGTTCTACAAACTATGTGCAGGTATTGGTTTAAATCAATTTACATGTAACTGCATTCACTTTGTGATCTGAATTAACAATATTACATTCTGCATCGATTTAATTGTAATGGTCGAGGACTTTCAACGGGAAACACACGTTCATTTACAAACAGGCCAATTTTTGCGAATGACTACGAGTTATGCAGTCTTTGAAACGACATTCCGAACCGATTCATTTATTAATTTAGCTATGTTTAAAACAATGGTTGTGCGTTTCCGGGAATAACCCAACGTCAATAATTAAGCTCGTAAGCCCGTTTAGTTCATAGTCAAACGTAACAAAGATGAAGCAGCTGTGATACACAGAAAACGTACAGCTCATAAAACGCTGCATTTTGATGACACGCATGTGTCATCTTAGACAAGACCCAAGCGAACAAATGGTAGATCTAGAAAAGCGATACAATCGCGCTAGTTGAACGAACTGGACTTAAATTGCACAGACCAAACAGTCATAACGTTTGCAAAGTGAACGTTTCTGAACAACAAAACATGTGTTTAGTATTAAGTAATATATATGTCAATCTTTGCTGAATATCCGCAAAAAATATGTTTACCAAAACATAAAATTAAACAGCAACACTATAATCTTATGAATACATAGACGCACTTACTTACTTACTTAGTCCTTTTTGCCCACTTCTGGGCATAGGGCCTTGACTACTGTCCGCCATTGGGTACGGTCCTGAGCCATGCGCTTTGCTTCTCCCCATGATAGGTGGAGAGGCTTTAGCTCTGTCTCAAGAGTTCTCCTCCAGGTGGTTGCTGGTCTTCCTCTCTTTCTCTGACCTTGTGGATTCCAGTCCAGAACATGTCTGGTGATGTTTGGTTGGTCTCTTCGGAGGGTATGGCCAATCCATTTCCACTTCCTCTCTTTAATGGTGGTGGTGATTGGTTTCTGTCTCGTCCTCTTCCAGAGATCTTGGTTGAGAATTCTGTCTGGCCATCTGATTCGAAGGATATTGCGGAGGCATCTGTTGATGAACACCTGTAGTTTGTAATCTAGCGCTTTGGTGTGTTTCCAGGTCTCCGATCCATACAGCAGGACAGACTTCACGTTCGAGTTGAAGAGGGTCAGCTTTGTGGTAAGCCTTAGGTGCCTGTTTCTCCAGGTGTTCCTTAGCATGTTGAAGGCACACTGGGCCTTACCAATTCGGACTTTGACATCTTCATCAGCACCTCCTGTCTTGGAGACGACACTTCCCAAGTATACAAAGCTGTCCACTTCCTCCAGCGGCTGGTCCTCCAGCAGAATGGTCACTGTGCGAGTAGCATTGATGCGCATTGTCTTCGTCTTGCTGGAGTTGACGGATAGCCCTGTACCTCTAGCTGTGTCGACTAGGTTTTGAATCTTCTCCTGCATGTGTTGATGAGTATGGGACAGCAGGCTTATGTCATCTGCAAAGTCCAAGTCTTCTAGCCGTTTGGTTATGGTCCCCTGTATCCCACGTGGTTGACTAGTTGTGGTGGTCATTATCCAGTCGACGACAAGCGAGAAGATCAGAGGGGAAATCAAACAGCCCTGTCGTACGCCGGTTGTTACTTTAATGGATGGGGACAGTTCGCCATTGTGTATAACATTGCAGGTGGTGTTTTCGTAAAGGCTGCGGAGTATGTTCATGATTTTGTCTGGAAGGCCATAGAACTTCAATATCGTCCACATTGTAGCTCGATCTACCATATCGAACGCCTTTTTGAAATCTATGAAGGTCATGTATAAAGGTGTCTGCCATTCCAGTGATTGCTCAACGATGACTCGCAGTGTAGCTATTTGGTCAATACACGATCGCCCGACTCGAAAACCCGCTTGTTCGTCCCTCATCACTTTGTTGACTGCTGCTTTAATCCTTTCCAGGATTACTCTTGTAAGCACTTTGCTTGGCAGAGACAGTAGCTGGATTCCTCGCCAATTTTGGCAGTCTCCCAGATCCCCCTTCTTTGACAGCTTAGCATAGACGCACACATTATGTTATTTCTTCCATCTAAACGTATGAAACATAGTGTTTGAATCATTTATCATTTATGAAGTCGTTAGATAACTGATTTACTTTCCTTGTTTAATCATGGGCATAAAACTAATATAATGAGTATCTTATTATGGATACACTGAAATTAATGTTCATGTCTATGCCAGCCTAAGGTGTCGTTGAATAACGGTACCAAATGCACTGAACTATTTTTTCCTAAATGTGCTCCGATCCGTTCTCGTGCGAAGTCAATGTCTCAATGATACCGGTACGTACACTGTAGAAAACATAATAATTCTGAAATATTATGATATTTTTATTTATGATCAGCCTTTTACATGCTTAGTATTGAACATATTATTTCCATTAAGCACATGACGTGACATTTTCGTGATAAAAAAGATAACACCAAAACGTAAACCTTAAATATTGCTGCATGATTTAGAGATAAAATGGGCTTATATTGTTCTTAGCTTTAGACAATTACTCCCTAAATACGCTGTTTAAAGTCATAAAGATGACGTTGCATATACCTTCTGTGTTTTTAAAACACAATTATGCAAGTCATTGTCGAATGCCTTTGTTTCAGTTACTGAGGCATGTTATCAAAGGTAATGCGAAACATAGCTTTTGGACCACTTTACATTCATTAAACGTCTTGTTTACCTCAAATAATGTGAACGAAATGGGAAAGTAATGACTTGTGGATACGTGCTACACGTATATAATGTGTTTCAAATGTGAGGCTTAAAGCATATAAGTCCAAAAGGTACGGAGATCGACAGAAGTGTTGTTTACACAAAACAATGTACATATGTAGTATTGCTCCTTTTAAAACAGTTCGTTTTTTTTACATAGTTACTGGGACACAGTTTACAAAATCCATCAACTCTATCTTCTACATACAAAACCTCATGGAAACCTCATTCATGATCCAGTTAAAAAAAAAGCAATTAAGCATCAATGGCATATTCACTGACAATTGCACGGAAATAAACCTTACTATCGAACAGTGTCATGGCGCTATGTTTGACCAATATGCATGCGACAATGTAAATGTAACAATATGGTTTCAATAGCAGATTTAAAAGTCGAAGTCAAGGTAAATATTGTAAATGTGTACATGTGTTCATGATAGTAGTATGTTAAATATACGGACTTCTGATTCCTCCAAAACAGGCCAGCAAACGAATGACAAAACCTAACAATTCAGTCAATTGAAGTCAACCCAAAATCATACAACTACTCATTTTCTGTATTGACATAGAGCAAATTAACGCTTGGCAAAGTTCTAAACAATGTAATACACCGATAACCGCGTTATATTAAATTCTTGTATCTGTATTATTTGGAATGGTCTTTCTTAAAATGGCCTATCAAAAGAACATGCAACTTTTATTGAATTAACGCCTGAAAGTTTCAATATGGCATTTCATCTTAACATATAATTTCATGTGTTTCTATATAACCATCAATTAATTTCATTGAAATCGACAGCTATGATTGCGATCATTGCAAAGTGTCAAAAAACGTTAATATTATAACGTGGTCGAATATTGCCAAGAATCATGCCTTTGCAAAACTCATGTATATATCCATTTTAAATCATAAAGTTGTTAACAATACTGCGTTAGAAAATGTATGTAGTTGCCCGTGTTTCATTCGTGTATATTTTAGGTTTGCTTATAGGGAAAGAAAACCCAGTTTTGCAATTCGCCTTTTCGTTGTGATATCTTAAAATACATGCTGATAGTTATATCCTGAATTACTTTTACTGTACGTCTTCATTAGCAATACAATGAAACGTTGCACAGCACTTTGTATGTTAGTTGATTCATTTTTAATCACTTAAGATGTCTCTAAGGCTGCTATTATTTAACTGGAATTCTCTGTTAGTGAATGATGCAGACACATACATTCAAACGTTGTATTCCATAACTGTTAACGATTGATTTACGTTTATTTTGACTTAACGAATTGTCGGCGCATGTTTTACATTTCAATTTGATTTAAAGTTGCAACATGAATGCATTTAGTTGTCTTATTTTGACACCCTTTATACATAGAGCAATCCTAAAAGCCAAAGCAAAACGTTCGACTAAAATGACTATTGTGGTAAGCTATACTTATCTGATTTACTTAACTGTTGTGATTGTAAACAATCGCAATAATATCCTATTTGGAATCTTAAGAAGCTTATTTGAATACGATACGACATTATGATAAACACATCTTTGCTCATGGATTAATTTTCATGGGCAAACAGCCGTAAGATATATGAAAATAAATGTGAAAGAAATGTGCAAGTTATGTCCAGTAGATAAAATGTGCACGCATTTAATACATATCAAAACGTGATGCTAATAATAATTTTAAGAACTTAAAAGGTAAATATGTATTATAATTGTTCTAACAGTGTAATGTGTTGTTTATGTATGCTGATAATAAACATATGTGTATGTGTATAACACAGTATACCTCACAGTGTTCAACATAATAATGTGTTAAATATTAAGACTCTGTCTGTATACTTTTGTTTGTTTAACTCTTCATGTAATTCCATATGATAATCTATGTACACACGTTTCCTGTAAATGGGTTTTGAGAATGATGTTGATTATTAATTTATAGACGTGTAATGCACGTTTTATAACATATAGCAATCAGTTATAACCACGAAAATAAGAGGATGTGGCACATATCATATTTCAGTGAAACCTGAGTCAGGATTATCTACAAATACATGAATAGTTATTCAAAAGGTTGCACCTGTAAACACGCTTCCATTTCAGTTAACTGAAACTGTATACGAAACAAACATTTATAAGTAGGTTCGATACATTAATTATATAAGTTAAGTTTCTGGTTGTCTTACAAACATACAAACTACAATGCGCTGTGACAGCTGAGATGTTTGGACAGACATACCTATTGTTCAACTATTAGTTTTCTTTATTTCAAAACATACTACACAATAATCAACATACTACTTTTACCATGTATTGGTCCCGAATTAAACATGTACAATTTTGACATTATTATGGAAACATAATATTTAAATTAAACTGACGCGATCTTCAAATACCTTCTCATCGGTATTCACAAAGTCTCCGACATGCAACGTTCACATAAATACGCTATGGTTCTTCATTGACCGTTTGCAATTGAGCTTGCTACATTTCGTCTTTATTTATAATTATCGACACATCTCATTGGTTGCATGTATATATTCTGCAGGAAAATTCAACCAATCAAGTGGCGTGTTATAATTACAGTTACAACGATGTTTATTTGTCCTAAAAAAACGTTATCCGTTTGATACAATTCCCTTGGTTATTAGTTGGCTCATAAATATGTATAAAAACGACATTTTGCCAGTCAGTGCCTTCACATTATATAATGTTTTGACAACGGCATATATACATCGGTCCCGAAGATGCGATATGACATGCTTTGGCAATTATTCTGGTTAGCTATTTTCTCTGAGACTCTTCTTCCGTAAGTTATGCCGAGGATTACATTCATGAGCTTGAAAGATTGTTCTCGAATACCACTGGTATTCAAATGCTGTCGAGAGTTATTGACGTTGTTGCTGCGATGATTTGCCGACGCCACATGGTAGATGAAGTTGCGGAAGTGTCTTTGTCTGACATATGTCCAGAGGTGCACTATACTTGACATTCAGAAGGACAAGTTGTGACAAATGTATTGTAATACCCACTGGTAATTAATGCTATGGCGTAGAATGAGTGTTGATTGGTGAGCGCAAACATAGATGGTGGGATGCACATCAGGTTATGAACTTGTTATTGTCTGGAACTTGTTTTGTTGGTCGCATAGTAACTTCATAATGTTAAGAATTAATAGTGCTCGCAACAGACATTGGTGACATCATTTATTACTTCGCTCGAGTGCAAAATAACCAAATGCGTTCTACGTGTGCACACATATAGGCCTTTTAATATCACAATCTACATGTATTGATTTTATTTCATGGAATGAATAATTATATATGAATAGTACTCATTAATTAGCACATGATACATGACAACATTTTCAATTTAAAAAATATGCATGTTTATGTAGAATGTGATGTTACATTACTTTTAATGCAACAATTTACACATTATAAATAACATATCCAAACAACCATATATTATACTCTATATATTGGATCTCCAGAGGGAGGAAATTGTTAAAACTTGATACACTCACTCTTTTATTAAATATTTCGGCCACAGGCCTTCTTAAGTTAACGATTATACAGAACATTTTACATAGCGTTTCCTTCTGTTGACAATACCGGAAGTAAATGCAATTAAATGACGTTACGTCACCCGACGCACATGTGAGGCAAACTTCACGTACTGTAACAAACTGACAACAAGTGACATTCAAGACACCGACGGTAAAATAACTTACAGCACGTGTCACAATGTTACTTGTCGCGCGAGGAACGTGGTATACGGTATAGGATGCAACAGGTGCAAGTGCGTTGTTTATGTTGGGGAGACAGAAAGGCAAATCCGAGAACGCATGATAGAACACTTACGAGACGTACGCCTGCACAAAGAAAAGCCCAATACTACACACTTTGACTCGAGCCATTGCGATGACAACATGTACTTCTCAGTCCTAGAGACGCTTAATATCGCTGGACGCCAAGAACGTGTGATTCGGGAAGCGTTGTGGATTAAGAGACTTAAGACTATGAAACTTTTCGACTGTAATGTATAAGACAGTGTGTTTCAGTGAATATGCAGTTATATATAGTGAAAAACCACTGGTACATAGTACATACCGATGTGTTTGCAAGCATGTAGTTGCACATTTAAACAAGAACAAAAGAAGTGCAATAGAGTAGGAACAACTGCAAAAGGCTTCATCGTTGATCGTATTGTATTGAAGTACGATATGAAGGTATGAAACTAGTGGATTATCATTATTATAACTTTACAACTCCTGTTCGTTTTATGGAAAGAGAATCAAACGCTTCGTTGTTAAATCTAGGACAAAAATAAACTACATTGATCTTTTAGGGAGACACGTGCTTAGCAATCCACAAACGACGCAAAATGTAATTCAGAATAAGATATCCTTAAAGTTCAAGAGCATTCAACATATGATGATAAGACGCGTCCCCGAACAAACACAAAGCAAAACACTTATCGCAATACGCATATTTACCTCGTAGTTATGCCTTTAAATACGAGGCAAGTATAATACGTGATTAAACATAAATGACCTTTTTAAATTTAAACGCCTTTGCAATCCAAATCCAAATCAATAACGATGTTTTACCCCAGTGCATAAGTCATTTGTTAACATTATGATGATTGAGTTCTCGAGTGCCATGTCAATGTTGTCGGCCTATATCAAACCCATTCACACTCGTCCCAAGACACATATATAAATGAATCACTCTCATTGTATTAAGCTCCGCGTTAGAAGTACACGGAATTAAATGCAAGTTAAGTGTCTTCTGTCATGAATACAATACGCATATACACAGTTACATTTCATTGATAACCCTTTATATTGTCCATTGTTTACTTAAGTGTTTTGGGTTTCGATTGAGTTTATTCGAATTGAAAACTTTGTTTGGTTTTCTAACTCAAATGCTTTTAAAGAAACAATTCCTTCAGACATAATAACACTATAAATGTATTACACTTCTGTTATTCAAACACAACACACACACAATTGAACCATATGAACATGATAATAAGCACGAAGTCTTAACTAATTGCGAATTGACTTATCTGGGAAAAAACGAGAGACGATTAGCACGCAAAAACCTTGATCGTTAGCCACAGTGTTATATCACACCCGAATGTCAAGCCTCGTGTATATGTCTATATAAATTCACACAATAATCAAAGCAAACAATTTGTAATTGAACATCATTGAAACATCACCAACGAAAAAAAAAACGGTCTGTACTATGAGAGCACGTCTGTTAAAATGACCTATACACATAACGTATAGTATACCCAAACCTCTATAGTGCATGACTTGCGAATCACTGCATTACTGTGAAACAGGTTTTGTTTTCGTACCAAGGAAATATGTTACGATATTCTATCAAATGAATACAGTCTGGCTCAATGGCCTGTGTTCTGTGCAAACATGGCCAGCCAATCAGTTTCTCTTAGGTTTATTGACAACGCTGTAAAGGCAACTTTGTGTTTCACGTCCATCTTCGTCGGATAATCTGCAAATATAGAATGTTATCGAAGTTAAACAAAGAAAGCTGTGGGTCTTTTGTCATATAACACGTGATTGCACAACAAAATGCAATGCACAAATATCCTTAATTTTGAAAATCGTATAAGGTAACCAAACAGCATTTTTACAGTATTGCATAGTCTATACAGTATTATATTAATATTTAGAAACGCATCGTCAGAATCGTATATAAACATGTATTGCCATATCCTTTTCTACCATGAATAGTTTCATATGCATTGATGATATGGCTTTATGTTACAAGTGAACCGTTCCTCCGAACACCTAGTAACACATAGAAAGACAGTGAAATCACAGTTTAATCAGAAAATATAATTATTTTCGAAACTACGAGGTACATATTTTTAGGAAATCATTTACCAGCACGATACAAATATTAGACATACAACGTTTTGTATTTATGGTATATGTGTGCTTATTCAACATCACTGCTTTCAAAAGTAAAAGAAAGAGGAAACAAAACAAGCACGCGCCGTCTTAACCTTTCGATAAACGCAATTAAAAATGATTTTTTTTTATTCAATATAAGACTTACACTGTATACATGTATATGATCATAAAACAAGTGGTACCATGTAGCAGCAATAATGTTCAAACATTTTATACACGATATGTTAATTTATACGTTTTGACCATGTGGTTTCCTTTTGATTAAAAAAAGTTAATAATGTAATATGTAATATGTATTATGTTTCTTTTGTTGTTTGTGAACCAACAGACAACAGAATAATTTTGAATAATGATGAGTTGCATAAAGTGGGTAGAAAGCAAACTGGACTTGTTTATGAAAGTTTAATGTGTTTCCATTTTTGTTCAAATATATGAAGTGTATCATTGTTGAGGGCTATTTCTTTTTCAATTTGAATCTTCGGTGTTAAATAATTGATAAAACAGTTCATTGTAGGTGTTTGTTTTCTGTATTTCATGCTGAATACGAAATATTTAATTAATGTAATAATGTGATTCACAGCGTTACTAACCTCTTGTATTTTGATGGTATTTATCCCTAAACTGATGTCTAAGAGAGATAGTTTAACATTTAATTGTTGTATCTCTAAAAAAAAGGATATAATATACTACGTACATTTGATCACTTTCAAGGGTTTGGTTTTCTGAAATGAAAGGAATGCAATTGATCATACTAATCATATTATTATAAATATGCTTATTATTACTGTATTACAAATAATAATAATACTAATAATTAAACAAATGATAATAATAATAATAATTAGTATGAGTAGTAGTAGTAGTACTAGTAGTAGTAGTAGTAGTAGTAGTAGTAGTAGTAGTAGTTGTAATAGTAGTAGTAGTAGTGGTAGTAGTAGTAGTAGTAGTAGTAGTAGTAGTAGTAGTAGTAAAGTAGAAGTAGGATTGTGTTTATGATGTTTATGATGCTCACGATTCTGATGATAATGGCGGTGTTAATGATAATGATGCTGCTGATTCTGTTGTTGCTGATAATGATAATGATGTCGGCAATGATGATGATGATTCTGTTGGTTCTGCTGCAACTGTTGACGATATAGACGATTACCACTATTGTGACAATCATGACGATAATGATGCTGATTACGACGAGGATGGTGATAATTAGGATGTGAATGCTGCTGCTGTCGTTGATGATGACGCTGGTAATGAGTTTTAAGTTGTTGTTGCAGCTTCCGCTTATAATATAGATGCTTCTGCTGATAATGATGATGATGATTGTGATGATAATGAACGTCACCATCAGCATTGTCAGGTCTCCCACGGTTGCTAACATCATAGAAGGGATCCTCGAGAATTTCAATCATTGGTAGACCATCAGCTTGCATATAACTGAAACACGCGACATGTTGCATATTTAAAATATAAAAATATATTTTGTTTTAAGTATTTAGTTTAGGTATTAGGCCTGACTACATCTAATAGTTTGAGTCAGTTAGGGTAAATCATATGGCATTTAACTTGAAACATGGGCACATTTATGTTGATATAAACATTTATTTTGAAGTAAAAACATCTTTAAATATACATTCAAGTACACTCAAATATACAGTGTGCATGATATAGCTCAGAATGTGTACTTTGGTTTTTCGTTTTTCGTTGGCATTGTAATTACCATAATGATATTCAATGATACATTTGTTGTAAATTATATGTTAATGGCAATATTTTACGTGAGAAAATAACGCTACTTATCTATAACAGAACAGTTTAATTAGGGAAAATATTGAAGAATATTATGTTAAATTACCTTTGAGACGTAGGAGAAACCACCTGAACTGAAATTACAGATAATAAATAATTGGTAATTGTGTTTGTTTAAATAATTGTCGACCACAAAACTAGTAATTCAATGTCTGATGTTTACAATTTGAATAATTATTGCGGTGTCTTAATAATACATATATGGAAAAATAAAATAACTGCATAGATTAATGGAATCCATGGATGCTTACCATTGGAATATTCTAGCGAAGGAGTGCACCTATCGCTTTCGTTGTTGACGTAAAACTGTTCAGTCGAGCGTGAACAGTCTGGAACTAAACACGATTATTCTATGCAACCATGTTTGTTTATTTACTACATGATAATTGTCTGCATTCTAGGTTTTTGCCGTGAAAAAATGTACTACGTTAAGCAAAATGACATTTATGATGCCTAACAATTTTAAAATATCTGTTCGTTAATGGATTTCGCAATCTGAAAAATATACAGCGTTTGTAATGACTTTTGTCGAACATTAAGCATAGACGTTTATTACAGACATGGCGTTTATACTTTTATCTGTGTAATTATAATCATTACAATCTATTCCCAATTGTTGTATTAGTATATTCATATTATGTCAAAAATGAGAATCTGTAAACAAAGTCTCGTTGAGTACCTATTTTGTACAATTCACCACACACAAAAAACCTCACATGAACCAATTAATATAAAAACAGGTTATACATAATTTTTTCATATAACTTCTACGAGTACAATATTTTTGATATTAATGCGTTGTATAATGTATCACCACGAAGGATTCAATTATATTTTGTATGACATACTTCCAAACACAAACGACCTACCATCGAAGTTCGCATACATGTTTCCGCTGCTTTGTTCCATATGTTCACGACTAAAATATACCAATTGCAAGTATGTATTTTTTCTGTCGGACGTCTCCTTTGGAGTATTACATATGCAAACATGAAGCACATACCTTTTAATACAGTTTATGACACATTAAGTGTCCAATGCGTCATTTAAATTGTGTTCGAATTCATTGCATGTTTTAAATACCCATGTTTTTGTATTTATTAAACACGGCCGTTAATCATGGGCGCCATCTCTTTTTTTGCGATGCATTAATACATGAGCCAACGCTTCTTCCGAGGAGGCGCTAAGAACCGGATGTTTTGAAAATTTACGGATAATTCTACAGAGTTAGTAGGTTTGATATGTTCTTTCAACATATTTCGCATTAGTTTAAAAATCTGGTAATGCAGTGCGATTCAGTGAAGATGTGTTTATTCGCAAAAATACAGGAACATTCAATCACAATCCATTTGGGAAACGTGAGGACCTTTATAAGTTGTGGAATTGTAGTTGAGTTTTTAAAAGCAAGTCGATGTATTTTGACTGTGTGACTAGCACATTTCCATTTTTGAACGTTAATACGTACACACAAAGCTGCACAGAATATATACACTTTTATTAAAAAACAACAACAAGATATACATATTTAAATGTATAAGTAATCATCTCAATTACAAAGTCAGCAACCTGAATAAAACAGATTGTACGATATATACCCAAAATAGGTCATACTCATTAAATCCTTAAACTAAATTCTCAGCATACTTGCATTAGTTATTCTTCACAAAACATGTTAACACGGTAAGATAATTCACGAAATAATTAAACAAAAGGTTCTTCTGCTTGAAACGATGAGTTTTGCACACATATTACAGTTACAACACGGAAGCGGACAAATATAATAGCACGAATATATGCAAACGGCTATTCACTGAAACGCCTTAAGTTGTTCAACGTTAAATTTTATTATCTGACAAAGACAAACGTTTAATTCTATCAAGGCATTATTAACTACTTGTTCTGATTTAAGTTCAGCCATAACGTACGCGACCCGCATTTGCTTATATATTTGACAACTTAAGTAGTTTGCTTACAAATATAAGTCCTGAAAACATAATACGTAGAAACCGTTACATAACATATGTCACTTTAAAATAGCTAAAATCTACATTGGCGCCAATTTCTAGCGCCACCTCCTTGGCATTGGTTCAATCTCTTTTGGAAGAATGCACAATTATCTATTAGATCGAAAAGAAGCCAAAGTTTGTTTGTGCATGCAACAACTTGTAGATGGCAGTTAGAAATGTGCTCGTCACGCAGGCAACATACAACGATTTGCTTTAAAAACTCCTACATAGCACAACTTATGGGCTGTGATTGTATGTTTATGTACATTTGCTGATGAATGAATCGTTGCTTAATCGCGCTACATTGCCCGATTGTTAAAATATTGCGAAATATAATTAAAACACAAATACAACCTACTCACCCAGTAGAATTATCTGTGAAATTTTAAAACATCCGGTCTTTAGCGCCTCCTCGGAAGCAGCATTCGCTCATTTATAAATGCATTGCAAAAAGAGGTGACGCCCGTGGTTAACGGCCGTGTTAAAGAAAAGACACACATTGAAGCCTCAAGCGAATCGTGTATGGATTTATTTATTTAAGTAATATATACTTAAATGCCATGTTGTGAAATCCTTTTCCGTTCAATACATAAACCAGGTATATAATGCTCTTATAATTTCGACTTATTGTCATAACGCGCGCATTTTTGTATCTCGTAATGTTTAAAAAACACCGTGACGTTATTATCATAGAATGAAGTGAACATATACTTACAATATGCGTAAGCTTGTGGCGTCCGCTGCTTTTGCCATACCTGTCAGACGAACAATAAATCAGTTATTGTTGGCGATTGACTTCACAATGTTTTACTTTACGAATCGATTCATTTTTAATTTATGCATTACCGTAAATATAATACAATTAATGTATTTGAATCTTCTTGAATCTTTGCAAATACTATACCTACCTGTTTGCATTCTTTTGCAGGTCTTCCATACTCGTTTATAACAGGCAGTCAAGATAAGAACAATGTCCAGGAGTACTACGCCCCCGAGGATTGGTCCGATGATGTTCAAGTGCCATCTCTCCTCTGCAGATAATTATTTTTAAGAAATGATGGCATCATTTTCAACCGATACACTCCTTATTGCGAAATGATATTGATTTGCGTAATTGGTAATGTCTAACGTGTCGCATCGAATTATGTGTGGACCTAGTAATTATAATATGATGACACAAACAAGACTGATAGTATTTGTATATCAAAATAATATCATCATACATGTTCGGTCTATGTAAACAATACTCCTTGAGTAACGTTATACAAACTGACATGATCTCTTCTATGAAATAATACCGCTTATAATAATATGCGCGTTTATTGTCGATAGATGTTCATGGTGGTTTTGTTAAAGAATGAAGTTGAATGACACCATTGCGAAAAACAAGGTGCATTTCTGATAAACCTTTAACACGTCGTGTAGACTCGTGGAATGTTTCGGAACAATCAGACTATCATAGACTATTTAATAATATGTACAAATATATTATACGTAATAAACAATTGTGCTGTATAAACCATTTCCTTAACAAGTCCAATTAAATGTAGACAACTGTACCCGTTTCTGTAGCGTTTGTTGTGGGGCTGGTGTTTGTGGCATAAACGGTCGTGGACGTGTCAATCTCTATAGAAATAAAACAATTCACGTTGTCGTTTTACCGTGTCTATTTCCTTTGTAATAATGATGTTGACTATGCACGTTTTTATTTTGTCAGTTATTACTAATCATATGTATCTCCTTTGTAATAATTGAGTTGACCCAATGAGTGTATCCACCTCGTTTGTATTAACTGAGTTTGGTTTGTGTTTATTTGTCATGTTTGAAGTATTGTATCTCTCTCCTTGAGTTGAAAGAGTTGACTTAGTTTGTGTTTTGTTTGTCAGCTCTCATGAATCTGATATATCTCCTGTTTAATCATTGAGGTGAGATAATGACGATTGCGTCACTATTAACACATCGTATCCATCTCCTTTGTTATAACTGAATTGACGTTGTTCGTGTTTTGTTTGACAGTACTAAAATATCGTATATCTCTCCTTTGTTATAATTGATTTAATTCGTTATGTATTTATTTTGTAATACTTGAATAATTGCTTCTAACTCCCTTGTTATATTTCAATTAGTACAGGTTTGTTATGAGCTCTAAATAATCGTATAAATTTTTGTAATTAATTGGGTTGACTCACTATGCGTTTATTACATGCGCACTTAGTAATCGTATCTAGTGCATTTGTAACAAGTGATTTGAATGATAATGCTATTATTGTGTCAGTAATTAATCATCGTATTCATTCTCTTTGTAGTAATTGAATTGACGCTTTGTGTGTTTGTTTAAACAGTACTAAAATATCGTATATCTCGCCTTTGTTATAATTGAGTTGACTAATCGTGTGTGTATTGTGTCTGTTCAAATTAAATGTATCTCTGTGTCTTTGTAATAATTAAGTGAACTCATTTTGTGGTTATTTTTTCATAAGAAGATAATCATATATATCGTCTTTTGTTATCAGCGGGTATACTCATTACGTTTATATTTTTACAGTACTAAATAATCGTATCTTTCTCCTTTGTAATAAATAAAATTAACTTAATAATAATGAAAAAATAATGTTATGTTATACATCCGTCTTTTGCAACTGTGTTTATTGATGAAAGGAACCATACCAGTTATCCCACCAAACCTTGACATCCTATAAATGTTCCCATGTTTATTTATATAAATCTCAACTTGTTTTATTAAGTAAAACTACATGATTGGAATGCATTGGTTGAACGAAAAGGCAAGTTATACCTATGCTTGTTTAATGGTAGGGGAATATGACAATTAAATGATATAATGTACACTCTCGTTATATGTATTGATGACTTGAAAAGGTCGTTTCAGCGTTCCTTACCTGTCGTATGTGTTGCTGCATGTAGGCTAGTGGTCGCAGTCGTAGATTCTGAAGAACTACTTTTCACCGACGATGCACTGTTGACAAGTATACCTAACACAAGCATTGTTTAAACACATTTAGCAAAACACATAATCTAATATGGCGGTTCAACCTGTGCCTTAAACAAATACTTATGTTTTTTTTTAAACTTAAAACTATAGATATTTTTTAAACAGTTCATGCATATACGTGTAAGATGCTGGTCAGTGTCATTTTTGTTATGAACATAACAATATACACATGTACATTCAATTTAATATTTGTATTCAAATTAAAATCATGGATCTAAATAATACATGCACGTTAACAGATTCCAACCAAATGTTGTATACATGTATACAAATTTATAGCAGGTACTTATTTGAAGTACTGACACTGCTGAGCTTAATACACTGGGGCCAACATAAATTGTTCGGCCTAATTACAGTACCAAATCATCAAAACAATTTGCTGAGCGTTCATAATGAACAGTATAAAGATATATATTATCAATAGTTTCATGTAAGCTCTGTCCGAATACTTAAGGAGCTGTGTGCAAGTAATAGGTTTTGTTATATTGGTGTGGTATTTCGTCTTCGCTGAGGGAGAATCAGGGAGAAAGCAATGTACGTTTAGCAATAACAACGTTGATGCGAAGTCGGTTGTTCTACTCCAGAAATGCAACCATAATCATATATTGTATATATATATATATATACTGTTAATTCCGGTAAAATCAAGTTGATCCAGTAACAACAATTAATATATATTTTGTTAATTTAACAAAATATGAAAACGTCAACTTTTAAAGGAAGTAATCTGATTATAAATTAAATGTGCATGGTGTGTTGTTATTGAACAATATTGTATTAACAAAAACAAAAAATGACAGTGTAAACAAATCTATTCTTAAATGTGATGGATTGTAAAATGACTGTTATTGAGCCATAAATTACTAGTGTACATGCCTTGTGATATATATTATAATGCAATGTATATGAACTAAAACTTCTGAAATTAATAATAAATAGTTATCGTTTTAGACATTTGGATTCGGCGAACACATTCAGTGAATTAAAAGATGCATCAATCGTTCAAAGCTGACTTGTAGTTTTGCCGATGTATTATATGCGTTTTTTTCTCACAAATGAATTCTATGTTTAACTCAGTCTTTTGCTCAAATGCGAAATTATGGTACCCAATGATATTAAAGATCGTATGCTACTTCAGTTTTTAAAAAAAATGCCCACGTTACCTTTCATTTGGAAGATGACTATCCAAAACGTCAAGACGACAAACTTAATTCGCTCCATCAAGACAGAATCACAAAAGTTGCGTTATAACCCGAACGTTATCTTTCTTCGCTTCGGAATGATTTTCTCAAAGTTAGTTTAGCATATTTATAAAACATTTGTCTGTCGATGTTTTCGAAAGGAAGTACTTAATCAGACAATCGACTATAAAGATACCGAAACTCAAATGCGGTTAACGCTAATCCGGACCAATGTAGAACAATTAAACGGAAGTTTATTCGCCATATTCATATGTTCACAGTGAGGCTGCTTTTTATTTTGTTTCTTTTAAGAACACACGTTGTGGTATTGACACATTGTTAATCAAAATATGTGTAATTTATTGAAAAATGCAATATACTTGCGGAATTTATATAGTCGTGAACAGGTATCACGACTGCTAGTGATAGCCCTATTACCTTTTTCTTTAAGCATATAGCCTTTAATAAAGTTAATTGTAAGATTGAAGTGACAATGTACACTTAAAATAATGTACACGCTATACAATTCGAGAACTATTATAAGAACATTATTTTGTACATTGTCTAGTATGGTGTTTACAGTCCAAAACATACCACACACCACTGAACAAAACGTCATTTAAAAGAATAGTCACCGACGGCAAATCATTAGGGGCTTAAACCGGTAAAACGGCATGCCGATCATCATATTAAGCCCAAATATCATTCACAAAATACACACATGTTAATTAAGATTTAATCACAATAAGACGAATTGTAATTGGTTGTTTGTAATTATGCAGTTTTTATCAAATAAATGCTTTCAGCCACACAATATAGTCCTGATACTTTCATTTTACCGTGACATGTACGTGTGTATACGTTACCAGAGCGCTATTCAGTGAAGAGGGTCCGCATTTGTATCATGTTAAACAGGTCACTGACAGCAAACGTATGTCAATATAGATACATGCGTAACATCAACTTGTTAGTTGTTAACAAACATATCATTTATAAAATTAACGAGCAAATGCGATAGAAGTAAATAAATTAATACACAAACGTCTTCTTTTCTTATTAACTATCAGTTTGTTAAAAACTTGATTGTATCATATTGAAATGTTGCACGATTTTACATTTTGTAGATTGCTGGGATTTTCGTTGCGTATACACATTTGACTAACTGGTGTTACTAAAGTCAAATTTTGACCATGATACTTGTATGAAACTATTTCAAAACCAGCACACGTTCGCATTTTATGATAATATGTAGAGCGTGTTTTTATGCATAATGTTAGACTTTCTAAAGCATACGTACACAAATAGTTAGAAACTTTTTTCCAACGTGCGCAAAGTTCAAAGGCAAACCTAAACTGGGCCTGATAAAATAAGACATTTCTTTGAAATATTTGCTTCGGAATGCCTCATCCGTACTTTCTTCATATAGGAATAATGAAAATCCAAAGAGCAATTCTTGTTCCAACGTTATGTCATGTTCATGTTCTCCAATACTTTCCAAATACTAAAATGGATATACAGTCACACAAACACATTTGGTTTTAATAAATAGTTTACAAATTGGATTGGGTTTATTTATTTTATTTGACAATACAAAATAAAATCCTCGGCATTAGTGTTAATCAACAAGGTACACTCATGATGTCAAATTGATTAGTGCGTTGTGGTCGTCGGTGTGTGTTTTTTGTTATTATTATGAGCATAAAATGTTAACGTTTTAAATTTAAAAACCGAAATCCAATTACTAATAGCTTGACTGTCAAGCGGCTGTTGAATTAAACACTTTTCTTTTAAGACGGGTAACGCTGTATTTAACAATGAGTAATACACTTGACATTTGAACATATAAGTGATCGTTTATGGTTCAATAGTTGCATCAGTGGGCTTTTAAACATTCCTGTAATAAAACACACGTTGCATTTATTTAATAAAAAACAACAACAACAAATATAATAATCGAGCATATTAAATGGAGTCTCACTGCATTTTAGTGTTTTTAAAAGCCATGTTAATAGACTATCTGTTGATTACATACGTTTTAAAAAATCCAAAACCATATAACGAATTCGAACAGACACGATGAATTTCAATGTTTTCATTGTGTGCATATGTTGTATAATAGTATAACTGCCAATGAAGCTGTGTTTCGCCTGAAATTTACCCCGATTTTTTCGCGATCGACAGTACATGTAATTGCTGAAACATAATCAACAACATTGACAACTTGATCTCATTTATTTGACACTTAGTCAGCATCAATTGTATACGATAACACTTAAACATTCCTATATAAAACATTGTTCCTCTGCAACATGTATTACATTAAGGATAATCAATGAGTAAATTGTTCACTTATGATGTTTTACCCTTAGTGCTGTACCGCCAGCATAAATTATGCCATTTTGTTTGTCATCTGTTCGATACAAAGTTAGAGGAATTATTTGTGCATCAAGTAGATATAACATTGAAAAAAAACACATTCCCCATGTTATGATTTTCTGTTCTCACAATTGTTTGTATATATTCAGATTTTCTTGTATAATAATTACATGGTTACTACACTTTCAGACACGCATGATTGTACTAATTGCCTAAAAGCTTAACAAGTTGGTAAATTCGTCAATAGCAGCTCATCACTATCGGTATTCGATATGGAAATGTTATTTTAATGCTTAACGACATTTAATATATACCGTGTTAACCAGTTTACAGGTTGCGGCTCGCTATTAGACCATAATTAACATCAATATTAATAAATACTTAGGTAAACTATTATACATTCGCGTTTAAGTAACATAGATATACGAAAACAGAACATCTGTACATACATAGATGTATTGACAACAACAACAACGACATTTATTTCAGCAATAAAGCTCACCATAAAGCTGCAAGCCTACAATACTGAATATACAAACTAGAATATAAGACATATGTTTTATGCCATAATGAAGAATATGTGACATTAAGCTAAGATGTAGTTAAATATTTCGATTCTAAAACGAACTATAATGTAATGTGTCTGTCGTTTGAAATGATATTATATTTAATATAATGTATTATATGTACTTATTGGTATGATGCCAAGCGCACATTTCAAGCATTATCTCACGTTAATATATTATATGAAACACGTAAATAGGCAATATGTAATATGACTTTCGGCAAACAATATGTGTTTGCCACAATTTTGCTTTTTCTATTTGAACTTCGAAACGTCGGACTTCTATCTCTAGAGTTGACTCACTTGCTAAAGAGACAGTCGACTCTAGAGACGAAGGTTAAATAATAACTATCATTATATTTTGGTATGTGTCTTTATTGATCTAGCCATATATCGTATTTGAATAAAAAACATGTGTTATAAGTACCTTGATAGAAAGGTGTGTGTTAAAATGCGACATCTAGGTATGTAGTGGATCGTGTTGTGTTGAATGTATGGAATTTGAATTTGTCTTGTTATGCTGTATCGTACCATTATATTATGTCCCGTACTATGCACTCTGTGTTACACATTTATATGTAACGCTACGCTGTGAAGCGGTATGTTACAGTGCACGGGTAGAAAAACAATTCAGTTTGATCATGTTTGTTTATATTCGTGTCCATCAAAATATACGTTTTAACGACGATGAAATGTTGTCGCATCGATACATGTAGTAAATGCGTTTATAAACGTGTCATTGTAATCTTGTAATGACCAAATTGCGTTTCGTGAAGCAATTTGTATTTTTGGGCGTATTGGTTTTCTTTATACTTGTAACTTATACTCACAAGACAATATCTTGTAATGAGTTACACCGAAATAATAGTACTTTCCAACACACATTATGTTGCAACTATTAGTAGCATTTTATTGTTTCGAACGATACACCATTCGCAGAACTGTACTCGTGCTAAGCGCAACATAAACCTTCTGTCATCCACCACAAAAATAACACTAGCTGGTTGGAATAGCTGTTTACAATAAAACATATTGTTGCTTAAGTGAATCTTTTTTTTTCAAATAAAGGGTTGGGTTTTGGCGTGTAGCGTTAAACGAATGCCTAAATATTTCGGAAAAAAAACATACTTTGATTATTGAATTGGGTCACATAATACGTATTTGGGTTAGTTTACACATTAACTATACTATATATGCTGTAGCAATGTCAGATGCATGCGCTTTCGATTCTTTACTTCATGCACGTTACAATGCAGCAGATAAAAACATAACCGCATTAGCATCAATATGTGTCTGCGCTGGCAAATTTAAACTTATGTCATACCATATTTGTTATTTCGTATTATTCTTAGGCACCTTCATAAACAATGTCTTTTTAAAGGTAAACTGGCTTGCAAGTCTGGACATATTTTAGAAGTAAACAAGTTAACAATAGCATTTTCCATATGGCGTCGGCTAATTAACGCACCAATAACGTCCTCAAAAACAAAATGGCATCTGCAAACGATTCCCTAAGAGATCATTTGCCAATGCTAGTGAGTCCATGGCATCTGGTATGTCCTGTTTAGGACTGGTCTTCTATATACAACCCACGTATATTCTAGATCCTTTGTACGTGTTCATGGGTATGGTCATTTTTTAACTACGAATATAATGGCAATCAAACTCCAGAAATACTGAGCTGAGGAAACATATGCTCTAGTCTTTAATTTAAGCAAAGCGAGTCATTCATACCCAAAACATGATAAAACATTTAGCACACCACTACACACATACACATTTATGACACAAACTGAAGTAATGTTGAATATACATATTGAGCAAGAAGATATACACTGACCTGTGTATTTATATTCTGAATGCTAAATCATGATGTGTTTCTGTCAAAACAAATGTATTGCCCTTATGAACATACAGCCGCAACTGTAAGCAAATGAAACATGGTAGATTTGTATGCGTTGTTTAATGTATACTAATCTTGATCATCTGACCAACATATGATTATGTAACAATATCCCTAACAATATGAAGTTTGTTGCTGAAACGTAACAGGTTTATTGTAATTTTGTGTTTTAGTTCAATATCGTCTAATACATAAAAAATATACACAGGATATAACTGTTTTAATTGTACTGTTGGATGTGTATGTTTATTTAGCAATAGCAAGGAAAATAAATTATTCACTATTGATAGTTCCTTGAATCTTGGTTTCATGAAAATACGATACACAGAAGAGATCACAGGAACAAGGTTATGAAGGTTAATACTGTCGCCAAGTTTTGTGAGTTTCTGTTAGAAGGTGATGTTCAAGCAAAATTGCATAAATTATGTTGCTTTATTTAAATTCAGAAAACAACTTCAACAACTGTTTTGGCAAGTACAATCACTTTTGAGCATTGTGTCCTTTGCAACAGCGATGATATATGTTTTAGAGACCCCTATAGCAGGGCAGTATCTTAAATAGAAGATATTGTCTTAAATACGGTCATATAACAACAGTATAATGACATTATTATTTTAAAGAAGAGCATTTCAAAATGCTAAACAACACAATGCAGTTTGCTGATTACATCCTGAAATAATATGTTAAGATGAGAAATTAATCAATTAATCTTAAGAGCATTTTGGTTTGGAAATTATGGCCACGCCAAGCATCAATATTAATATCTAATGCACATTAATGGGTATCCTATCTATTACACATGATTTTCCAGGGAATATCAACATGTTTAGATTGAATTTGAACATTTTTCTAATGAAACAAGAGTTTTATAACATACAGAACACAATGAATTATACTTAACGACTGCAGTATTGCAAAACCATCATCTTCTGTTAAATGTGTGTGTTGTCATACGCGAATCAAAGCAAACCCGTCCAGGGTTAAATAACACGTGGTATAAGGCTGAAAAGAATGAATCATGTTAGGTGTTTCAGATACGACCGTCACACTGAACATATAATTTCTACGTATATCCAATGTAATCTGACTGCTCCATAAAATCTCCTACTCTTGAATACTTTGACAAACTAGTCATATTAAGTTTGTGTTAAGTAACAGAAGCCGGGGACAAAAGATATTGCGTTACGCATGTGTATAATACCACTTTGATAAAGATGTTATTTTAATAGTTATATATATATATACAAGACATATATGTATGCTATTATCTACGACCTGTTTTGAGCGTTTAATTGTGTTATCATACTTGCCGCAGAAAACATTGCACCCGTTGGTTGGGAAGAGGGCGAATTACGTCAAGTATGTTTTACTGAATTTATAACATTATTATAAACTTCCTAAGATTGTTCGCTAAAGTATGTTTTTGTTGTTGTTGCTGCTTGTGTTGTGTCAGTGGGAATGTGTTTACATTAATTAAAAGGCACGACCCTTACCCCAAAAGCCCTTGATTTGTATTCCATATCAAGCCACTTTACTTTGTTATTTTGAAACGTTTTATTTTCAGGTTGTGATGGAAAGCAATATTTGTGCGAAACGTAGTCATTTCAAAGTAAGTGAATTGCAGCAATAATGATTCATTGTATAGCATTTCTCACATATCATTATCATTCCTAGTACACATAGCAAGATGTGTATAATTTAAAATAAACAACTACGTCAGCATTATATGTCCGGTGTTTGACCAAAATAACGTATGTATTGTTTTTATCTGTACATGAATGGTAACATNTATATTACCTTTTTAAATAGCCTTAACTGTGAGGTGTGGTTTTATATGAGTATTCATTCGGACGTGCAATATTCCTCAGTCGAGCGCAAACGTTTGTTGAGAACGGACACATATCGGCTTGACAGTTGACGGCAGTTTATGTAAATAAGTTTGTATTTTTCATTTGCAATTGTCTATTGTTCATAACAGCTTGTAATTAGACTGTACATGCATTGATTCGTACGTACCCTGAGTATATTTCTGTTTGGAGATTGATATTTATTCAATCCGAGGCAAAATGGCAACTTGTCCTTACTTACTCTTTTTAACGATCATTTGATGCATATATTTACACTTAATTCTTAACTTACAGTTCATATAAAATCACATTCAGAGACATGTTCAGAGGGACTTATGTGAGAGTCGAATCCACGCATTGGAAAGATATGTTTGCATGTCAATGTTGTAATGTAAATTGTTGTATTATATTTTTTGTACAATGTATAATTATCTATGTTATTTATTGTATGTATTGAATGATTCCTTAATACCTTTCTACCTGCTTTGTATATTGTCCGAAAATAGTATGTATGTTTGTATTGTATTGCTTATTATGTACTTTCTAAGATCTAAATAAATAGTGTTTAAACCAATGATTCATTAATAAATACTTAATAAATATCATTTCTAATTGGTAACATATATTGGCCACAAATATCAGCCTTTCATATTGCAATTATAACATGTTTACTATATGATTCTCGAATGAGTAATATTACTGTACTATTCTTCTGTAATTATACAGCTACATTTAATCCTTGTTATATTTTCAGACTTAATCGAGCTTCTGCATTGGATCTCTTCATTCAATAACGTCACCGTCATCATATGTTAGAGAACAATTATAAACTTAATATTTAAAACGGGTCGCGTTCTTACGTTACCACACACTATAATCCAAATCCCCAAGAAGTTACACGATATTTAAAAGCGATTGCGATGATATAACTGTTTTGGCGACCACTCTAGCAAGGCAGTATCAAAAATAGAAGATTATGTCTAAACGATGGCCAATATAACATCATTTTAATGCAATTATTATGTAAAAGATGAGCATTAAAAATTGCAAAACAATACAATGCTGTTTGCTGATAAAATTATGAAATAATATGTTTAGATAAAGTACTTAATTAAAGTGAATAGTATTTTTATTCTGAAATTAATGCCAAGCCAAGCATCAATATTAATATTTAAGGCCAATTATTAGGTATACGCTCTATTACACACGACTTTCCAGGGAATATACACGCGTTAAGATTGAACTTGAACATTTTTCAAAAGAAACAATGGTTATATAGCATACAGAAAAAAATTAATAATGCTTAAATATTGCAATATTGCAAAGACATTATCTTCTGTCAAATTTGAGTGTTGTTATACGCGAATCAAAGCAAAACTGTCCAGGATTTCATTACACATGGTATTAGGCTGATAAGAAATAATAATGTATTTGTTTCAAATACGACCGTAACACTAGATGTATGCTGTCTACCTGTTTTCATTGTCGTATCAATGCTTCTAAAATATCTTACTCTTGAATAGTTTCGCAAACTAGTCGTATTGAGTATCTGTTAACAGAAGCCGGAGGCAAAGGATAGGCATCTGCCATCGATATCTCAAAATAAAATATTGCGTAACGCATGTGTTTCATACCACTTAGGTAAAGTTAGAATTGTAATAGTGACATATAAACTAGATATATATGCATGCTTATTTGATTTAGAAAAAAAACGGAGTCAAAATATTGTATACGTAGTATATCATGCTCTATTTACATGTTTCATGAACTCTTCTTTTTTTTCCCGATTACGTTAACATATTTGAGAACACATTTGTTTGCGACGCGAGCCCCAAAATATATATTATGCCAATTTAAATAACAATTCATAAATATCTGCGACCAGTTTTGAGCCTGTAATTTGTGTACCATATTTGCAGCAGTAGACACCGTAAGCGTTGGTGGCGACGAGGGCGATCAACGTCAAGTATGTTTTACTGAGTTTATAACATTATTATAAACTTACTTAGATTGTTCGCATAAGTATATTTCTGATGTTTTTGTTGCTTTTGTTGTATCAGTGGGAATGTTTTTAAATTAAAAGGCACGATCCTTACCCCAAATAGCCCTTGAGTTTTGTTCCATGTCAAGCCAATTTATTTTAATTCTTTTTTTAGAAGTGTAAGGTCCAGGTTGTGAGTGAAAGCAATGTTTGTGCTAAACGTAATCATGTTAAAGTCAGCTGTGAATTGCAGCAAAAAGGATAAATGATATAGCATTTCTCACATCACATTACCATGCCTAGTAAACATATCAAGATGTGTATACTTTAAAAATTAGAACAACAACATACTTTATCCCGTGTTTTACCAAAATATCTTTTTTTATTGTTTTTCAATGTGCATGAATGGTAACATTCAACTTACGGATACAAGCACGTTTGTTCTATTACAATGGTTATCATTTCATGTAAATAGGTACAGCTTTCTATGTATGCTACTTTTATGCCGGCCGCTTTGAGGAAGAACAAATAACTACTCTTTTTGAGAAGGGGGACAATCAAGTTAAGCCCTTACCTAACACAAACAAGTGATCGCCCTTTTGCTCTGCATCGGTACATCAATCTTGTGAACGTCTTCGCAAAATTTTGACGGGTTAAGAGCATCGCTCATCAAATCATTGTCTCCATTACACACCACGGGATGCAGATCGATTCAGATACTGTTTGTATGAGTGTATAGTAGTTTTAATTCTAAATTTGGATTGTCATGTTTTACAACAAACACTGTGTATATATACATTATACTATACGCTCCGAGAATGACAGAACACCTTACAATTTACCACATATATATATATGTGCATCCCGTAGTGTGTAATGGGGATAATGATTTGATGAGCAATGCTCTGACAAGTCACTTTTGTATGAAAACGTTAGCAAGATTGATGTGCCGAGGCAGCGCAAAAGAGATCACTTGTATGCTTTAAGTGAAAGGCTTACATCGTTTGTCTACCTTCTTACCTTTTATTCCTCAAAGTGGCCGGCATAAAAGTAACATCCATATACTTTTTTTGGATGAACATGTTACCATGAGTTGACACGAGTTGTTTTGATAAAACGTGCATTTATTCGTTTGATGAATTTTACCATTCATGTACAGATAAGAACAATACATTCGTTATTTTGGTCAAACACGGGACAAATTATGCTGACGTAGTTGTTTATTTTAAATTATACACATCTTGCTATGTGTACTAGGAATGATAATGTTATGTGATAAATGCTATACAATGCATTATAATTGCTGCAATTCACTTACTTTGAAATGACTACGATATGTGTGTAACGCTATGCCTTTTTATTGCTGTTATACTGCATCTTATAAAAACGCTTTCAAAATGTTTCTTAAACAAAGTGATTTAAGAAAAAAAAATTAAACATCACGTCTTCGAAAATCTCATCAGAACGTTTCGCACACCGACCGTCATCTCATCAAACATGACCACCTGTGTTAGTTCCATGGGAATACCCGATAACAGTGTGATTTACTGCGTTTAATTATTGCGTGATGAGTCGATTGGTTTGTTGGATTCTTAGTCTCGATTCGTCAATACGCACACCTACCATGACAAACATTCACACATTGTTATACATCAGAATAAAGAAATTTTGCTATTATTACTTTCAAATATATGCATCGAATATATGCTTTAAAATGAATAATAAAAACTAAAGAATAAAGAATAAACGTAAGCTGATCTTAAACATTAAATATTGTTCGAAGAAACACACTACTACTCATACCTTTATATGTCGTGTCGTTATATAAATTATTACTTATTATTAATGGTTCAATATTTATGATAATTTCATGTAACTACAACTATGTACATATTTTTGGTCGCTCAACTCTCAACTGCATTATGCAGGGAACTGCTTTTGGATATTATATTGCGGGTCAAATTAAGTTGTAAGCTTGTTAGATTACAATACATGTATAATGTTCTAATCCAATTATACCATGTTTGTGTTTCCAATTAAAAAGATGACGTCTTATATGAGTACAATGTGTGTGTCATATAGCTTTTCGGAGATTATGATGCATTTAGAGCATGCTGTGGATTTAAACGGTGAGCCAACTGTGGAGATACATTCTAATACTGAATAACATAATGAAATAAGGGTGTTGTATTTCATATGTTAATATGTCCCCCAGTCTATACTTGGGTGTCCCCTAGTCTATACTGGGGGCATATCGTTTTTGCCCTATCTGTTTGTTGGTTTGTTGGTTTGTTTTTTGGTTTGTTTGCGTCAAACGTTAACATTGGCTATAATGTTTGCAATATTGAAGATAACAACTTCATATTTGGCATGTATGTGTATCTCATAGAGCTGCACATTTTGAGTGATTAAAGGTCAAGGTCAAGGTCATCCTTCAAGGTCAAAGGTCAAATATATGGGTCAAAATCGCTCTAAAGGGGACATATTTTTCACAAACAAAAATTGTTTGCATTGATATAACACACATACATTCGTAAAAGTATATATCTTCGTATCAAGAAAAAACGAATAGTCTGTTAACGCTTTTGTCATTTGAAAGTTCCTGTTCAATATATTTGCATATTCACAATTATACTAATGGACCAATTCTTGCCAGTTAATTTGCCGTAAGCCGGCAAATTAAATCACTTATTCAACACAGTCTGCCACAAACTGCTGGATAAATTGATGTCAATGAGATAGGATAAGATTTAACGACAGCGCTGTCGCTGGTATGGATTGCATGTGTGCATTATTGCATATCACTTATAAAATGATGGTATCGCTGCCGTTAAGGAAACCATATAAAATTGTTATATAAACAAGTGCTGTAGAGATGTTCTTCTTTCTATCAAACCACTTTTATTAAAACAATAATTAACCAATGAAGCAAATGGGTGTTGTTGATGATGCCTTAATTGTTTTCGTAGTGGTAATTATACGAATACTAATAATACATGTAAGAATATATTATTATTATTATTATTATTATTATTATTATTATTATTTTTATTATTTTTATTATTTTTATTATTATTATTATTATTATAACTACTACTACTACTACTACTACTACTACTACTACTACTACTACTACTACTACTACTACTACTACTACTACTACTACTACTACTACTACTACTACTACTACT
>VMBQ01003606.1:30019-54701 GCA_007657795.1 Dreissena rostriformis | reverse complement strand
TATTAATATTATTATTATTATTATTATTATTATTATTATTATTATTATTATTATTATTATTTGTATAACTACTACCATTACCACTACGATTGATAAATCATCAATAACAACAACTTTGCTTTATTGGTAATTAATTGTTTTAATAGAAGTGGTTTGATAGAAGGAAGACAATATCTACTGCACTTGTTTCAATTACAATGTAAAATAGTTTCCTACACGGCAGCTATCATTTTAATAAGTGATATGCAATAATGCAAACATGAAAACAACACCAGTGACAGGGTAGTCGTTTAATCTGATCGTACCTCATCGGCATCAATTAATGATGCAGTTATAGGCAAACTGCGTTGCATAAGTGATTTAATATTCCGGCTTAAGACAAATTTACTGGCCAAGACATGTTCCATTAATATAATTGTGAATATGCACATATACTGAACAGGAACTTAAAATAAAAACGTTAACAGACGATGTGTTGTTTCGTGCTATGAATAATTTACTAAATGTATGTGTGTTATATCAATGTACATAACATATGGAATACAACACCATTATTTAATTATATTATTCAGTATTAGAACTAATCATCAAATGTAGCTCACCGTTTAAAAGCTGTATAATGTCTGAAAAGCTATTTGACTCACATATTGCACACCTATTACACGTCATACCATACATTTGAAACACAAAAATCGTATAATTCGATTAAAACATTTTACATGTTTTGTAATCTCACAAGCTACAAACTTAATCTGACCCGCAATATAATATCCAAAAGCAGTTCCATGCAAAATGCAGCTGAGAGTTTTGCGACCAAAAATATGTACATCGGTGTAAATACATTCAATAATCATAAATAATCAATCATTAGTAATAAGTGATAATTTATATAAAATACGAAATATAAAGGTATCAGTAGTATTTTGTTTCTGTGTTCGATCTTTAGTGTGTTGATCTGTTGTTTTTTTCCAATTCTTTATTTGGATATATAACGTTGTGTGACCGTCTTGTCATGGCAGGTGCGTATTAATAAATCGAGACTAAGAGTTAAAGAGCAAATCAACTCACCAAGCAATAATTAAACGCATTAAATCACCTTGTTATCGGATATTCCCATGTAACCAACACATGTGGTAATGTTTGATGAGATGACGGTCGGTGTGCGAAACATGCGGATGAGGTTTGTGAGTGAGTGCAAACGTGGTGACAAAAGTTGTTTTCCCCTTATAACTTTTTTTAAGAAACGCAAAATGTTTGATAACATGATCCATACGTGTGTTTTAATAACCTAGCAATATTAACTATTGAAACAACATAAAAAAACTATGAAAGAATACTTAAAAGAAAGTCAATACGTAGTTCAATGTTTACAACTTAAATATCATATTGCAGCATTATCCCTGATTTTACAGTTTACAACGATCGATATATATATATACGCTCATTACTATCGTATTGTTGTCTGGGTATTAGAACATATAGAACCAACACTATGCAGAATGAGTCTCGACCGTGATTATCGTTGCGTGGGTGTTATGACAATACACTCGTTTACATGTTTTCATGAACGAATTAGAGATGTTGAAAATTTGTTGCTGACATATGAGATGCAACTTGGGAATTACGGGTCAATGTTCCCCTGAATATGCAAATATTACACATAAAATGTTTTATTCATATGTAGGTAGTGAACGCAATAAGGATAGTATTTACAAGCAAAACAAATAGAAAAGTGAGTAGTATATTGATTACAGATTCTAGCCCTGAATATGTTTTGAAGAAATGTATATCAATATAACAAATAGTGGAATTTTGTATAACAATGGTTAATGGAACTTGAAATAAGCATTACTATTTATATGACATTATCAACGCAAACTATATTCCACAGAAATATTATATCAATATTTAAACGAATATTTTTTTATTTAAAGGTGAATGCCAATATCCGATCTTGCAATATGGCATTCGGAATTTCAATTAGGTAATAAACAATAACTTATAAACAATAAACAAGTATAGAACATTGAACAATACACACTGATCAATTATGCCTAGTGGAATGCATCCTACAATTAACAGCCCTGTAACATTCCCTTGGTTTGTGTATTTCTCTTATGATTTATGTTAAAGGTATAGATAAAGTGTTATGTGTAGCATTCTTAAGCGCATATGCTGAACTAGCATGTGCCTTAAGTCATTTGTCATGGTTACACATGCATGCATGCAAACGACCATCGGGCATTGAAATTCAATTTTGTCAAATGAAATGAAATCAACAGAAGATGAAACTGCTCTTTAAAGAGTTTAGGTACACAAAATATGTGCATCATCTTTTTCATAGTCAACATATAAAATGTGTTATAAGTTTGATAAATACTAATTTAAATCAAACTATGTTATACAATTCCATATTTAGTTTCCATATAAAATGGTATGTGCTGTATTCAAATGAGAATGGCAGTGAAATAGAAGAAATTTGTTTATTTGTTTTATTTAATTCTAATCACATTTAGCGATTTTAAGTACCTTGCTAGGCTTCATGTTTCAACGACAATGCAGATTAATGATGGAATTAATGTCAAGGTTTCGTTCTGATCAGCCTTTGTTATCACGCATAACAGGGCTCTTTATAGGTCTCTATAACTAGAACACACTAGAGCGTAGCTCGAGTTTAAATGTACTTCTCTTTGTCACGCCATGTGAGATCAAGAGCCGTTCAATGTTTGTGATTTGATATGCATTGAATTACGCCATGTAACAAAAGCATTGGAGGACTTAAAACGTTTCTTGACAAAATCTGGCTCCAACTTTTCCACACATTAATATAAAAATACATGAACAAGTATAGCACATTGAGCAATACACATTGATCGCCTTTGTACATTTTAGTATTAGCATATGTTTATTGTAAATTTATTTATAAATTACATGTTTAATATTTCTTTTGTTTGAGTTCCCTAATGCCTATGTTAATTTGGTTATATTTGTTGACAAGGGGAATGGTTTGTCATTAGATCTGGATACCCATTATTTCATATTAACAACAATAACGTTATCTTACGTATATGTGAATAGACACACTTACGCTCTTGTATAAATTTACATGTTCAATAGTTTGTTTTGGTTATATTTCACTTAACCGTATCTAATTACAACATCGAATCATATGTGTTTCCGATCGTCTAAATCGTTTCGCCAAACGTGCAACAAACATCGTCATTTAACTAGATATTTCCACAATAATCTTATAGGTTAGCTATAAGTCAACAGGTGGAAGTCTTAAATCTAACGGTTTGCTTCGGTAAACAGATATTGAACAATTAGAGAACGCAATTAGTTAGGAAATCAGTCTCAAGGTAGAGTAAATAATATGCGCATGAAGGATATCAAAGTGCGATTGCGGACATAAATGTTAACACATGGATGTAGTTGTTATATCACTGCTGACCCGCCTTTGCTTTTGAAGGAATTGTGGACGTATGCATTCTTCACATTTAGTTTATTTGTTTATTCGACCATCAGTTTATATATTTGTGGCGTGTTCTGAGAAACGTGGGCAAAATGCTTGTGCGTAAAGTGTCATCCCAGATAAGCCAGTGCAGTCCGCACAGGCTAATCCGGGACGACACTTTCCGCCTAAACTGGATTTTTGCCCAGTTTTCTAAGAATACGCCACATTTGTCTACTCGCTCACATTCACACTTACCTTCAGTACGTGTGCTTGTGTTTGGCTCCATTATATCTAATTTATACTTATTTGGTAATAACTAATCCAGGTATTCCATTTGAATAATTTGTTTAAGTGTTTACATTTAGACAATTTATTTAACTTTAATGTTAACATGTCGTTTATACAAAAACATTCACGTTTCACATGTTATAAAACTGCGTGTTTACATTATTCGCGTAACGGCAAGGAAAACAACTGTTGTAAGGTAAAGCACTACATTACAGTTTAAATGTACTATAAACTATGAAATTAGTTTTGGAAATAGTAGAATTATTCATAGATACGTTCGATTAGTTTACCCGAGATGTATGAGAATCAATCGTTCGTTAGATGACATGATCTTTTTGTTATGTTTTAACGGACGTGTTTTGATATAACTGTTGTTATGTTACATTCGGGTTTGTTAAGTACATGTATGATGTTAACACGTCTACATTTGTACTAAACTCTTGTAATTCAGCATAGCTAGAAAGCGGTCGTTGTGAATAATGCTATACTCAATAACCACGCGAATCGGTGTTATGTAATTATATGCTGTAATACAAAATACTTAATTTCGAAATGACTGGGGTTTGATTATTCTAGTTTTTAGTGTATGTAGTCACGTTTTGGTCTCTTCATACTGGGCCTCTAGCGCTCGAGGATTAATATTGGTTGGTCATATGTGCATAACAGATACGTTTGTGGAAGAACTTTTATCACAATTTTCTCCCATAGGACAAACTTCAAATAAATTAATCAAAAGCCAGAAATAGCATTCCCATACGTTTCCAATGGGTGTCTTTCGGCCAATTCACTCCGAAAATAGTGTTAATACTATTAATCATTTCTAACCAAACGCAAACAAAAAATAATTAAAAACAGAGTACTAGTATATTAATTGGTTAGTTTGTGCAGGAACGATACACTCGCTATAGTTAATGTTTGAACAACAAGCAAATTCGTTGAATTGATATCCCCCGCCAAATAAATTTTGTTTATAGATGGGTGTAGAACTAAAAGAATAGGTATAAGTGAAGGGTTGTGCCTTTTGTCATTTTTTTAAACTCATTTGTATCTGTGATGGGTTTTCGCTTATCTATATATACACTCACACCAAGTTTCATTTAAAAGCACGAAATCAATTTCACAATATGCTTCTGGACACAAAAGTTTTCTGGACGGATGGACAACGCCAAAACAATTTTATCCAGATAAAAGGACGGATGGATAACGCCAAAACAATATCCTGCTCCAGAAACAATTATGAGAGAAGGAAGGACAGACAAGTCAACGACAATATGCTCTCCCTTGTTGGAGCACACAATCTCTAACCTGGTGTTTCTAAGTACAAAGATGTATACATAATTCTGCTAAAAATGCTGGTCAGTTTAGGGGTTTAGCGTACGACATTACATGAAGCATTTGTGTAACCTTGACCCTTGATGTGAATCGTATGACCTTACATGAAGTGTATTGCGTGACGTTGACCTTAACCCTAGACATGAACATTGACCTTAAACCTAGACATGAATCTTACATATGACACACAGCAAGGAAGAAATGGAAAAGAATTGTGGAAGGTTATTATAGATTCCACTGATGCGTAGTAAAATAATGGCTAAATAATAAATATTTCTACAAATATGTGACCTTGTTTTTTGACATTGACTTTGCTAAAAAACGCATAGGCCTTGCACCGCCTGATAATTGAGAACAATTACATCATGAAATTTTGAGAATCCATTTTAGTATGGTAGAATCCTTACCAAATAAGGCATATTTAATCAAAATGTGTGATTTTGACCTTTGTGTGAGACTTTGACCATTACCCTTGCTACCTTGATCTTAAATTTGACACTCAGCTATATAATGGAGAACAAATGTGGACAGTTATTACAGAATCCCTTGATGCATAGTAAAGGAATGACTAAAAAATGAATAATTCATCAAATTTGTGACCTTTGACCTCAATGTGTGACCTTGACCTTAAGATAAGAGATTTGAATGTGAAGCACCCCTAGATGATTGAGAGCAACTATGGCAAGTTTCATGGCACTGGTCCATGTGTTAATGGAGATAAAGCGCTATGCTTATATTAAAAAGCATTTTGTCAAGATAAAAAAAGCCATAACTCCGTTATTTACATATGGTGTACAGTGCCATTTGGCATGCATCATCCTCTTATCCATATATATACTCATACTAGGTTTCAATGAAATCCGCCAAAGCGATTCCAAGATGTGGCTCCGGACACAAAAGTGCCGGACGGACGGAAGGACGGACGGAAAGACGGACGAACGGACAACGTCAAAACAATATCCCTCCGCCTATTGCAGGGGATAACTAAGCTGGACTTTTATAGTATCGATACATATCGTTTAACAAGTTGTGAACATATATCCCAACAGTTCATATTATTATTGTCAATTGAGTTTCTCTCCTCTGTTAAGAAGTAGCATATTCTCAACGTTGACAGGTAAATTGCAATTAATCCCCCTTTGAACACGTTTCACGATAAGGCCATCAAGCAAGGCACAGTGATTTTATGAAAGTCTGTTAATACCGGCAGTAAAATCGTTGCATAAAGTAATCCTATTTAAAAATATTGGCTACTTATTGTTATAATGTGTTAATCTTTTAATTATTTAATAATTGAGTTTTACGTTTGTTTTATCCACGTATATATTTATTGGAGGTATGCCTGCAACCTTTAATGTGTAGTTTTCAGTTTCACGAGGAGCGTCCGTGACAGAGTCTAACTTATGTGAGGACACGGAGTATGCCCGAGCACTTGAAGCTGAAATATGAATAAGACTCACACAAAATAGGACTTTATTGCATTTTATTTTCAATTTCTTACCATTCATTTTTACAAAAAGACAATCTCTGGAAGAAAGCGATTGTCCACGGAGCAAAACAACCCTCGACAACCATAGTTTTATCCATTTATATATTTATTGGAAGTATGCCTGCAACATTTTATGTGTAGTTTTCAATTTCACGAGGAACGTCCGTGACAGAGTCTTCCTTACGTGAAGACACGGACAATGCCCCAGCACTTGAAGCTGAAATATGTATAAGACTCACACAAAATAGGACTTTATTGCATTTTATTTTCAATTTCTTACCATTCATTTTTACAAAAAAACAATCTCTGGAAGAAAGCGATTGTCTACGGAGCAAAACAACCCTCGACAACCGGTACATTTACCAGTAATCAAACTCCGGCGAAAAATAGGGAATTGAAACCGGTCCACGTTGGCTCATAGCGCGTTTACTAAAAACTGCTATAGCCAGATAACTTGTTATAATAATTCTTACGAACCAAATATTTCGTGCACAAGCACTAAACAGACTTAACGCGCTCGTCCATGCTTCTGTCATCGGACGAGAACTGATGTATTTAATTGATACGGCTTTAAACTAATATCCATTCCAATATTGCAAATGACCGTTTATATAATACGATTACTGTATTGCTTCAAACTGGGCTACTTCAAACTGGGCACAAATGAATTTCGTAAATCCTAGTGAAATATCAAGAATAAAGCTCAACATAGTAAATAACGGTGCGCATACAAATGGCTCTACACGGATAAAAAAAAGTATTGCATTAACTAAAACAACTTTTAAGCTTTATGTTCAAGCGCATAGTAACTTGGCAATAATGCACGATAACTTTGCTTCACGTGGTATGGTTATAACCGGGCAGCAGAAATGTCCCTGGTTTTCTAATAAATCTCATGTCCACATATTAAGGGACAATTGAACAATTGGGTCTTACAAGAAATACGGTTTATGTGCAGATTACCATTCAAATGTTACTAATATTGTAGTGTACGAGTTAATTGGTACATCGTAATTGCCAATGTGTAGTTTCTCGAGACGCAAATGTCATTTCCAAAATTGCGTTTCCGATTTTGAATTGTGTAAAATAAAAAAATGTCATGCGTTTACATTCATTAGCAGATCGGAAATTACATTTCACCAAGCTTCGTAGAATGTCCAAATTATGTTCTCTTCAATGACTGAATTTCGATCTTAAAACATACGATCAAACATGAAATTATGTAGGATAACCGAGGACGTGGAAAAACAAACTAAAGTTATAAAATTATTGCTTCCAGATGTTTGGTTTCAGCAGCAAATCAAAAAGACTTCGCAATAACGTAGCCACTTGGCGGTATTCTTGCTACATACTTTTGCTCTTTTTCTTATGCTTTGTTTTGTAATATTATTCGTGCGTTATTTAAAAAGCACACGGAAACTATCTGATGCATAATTTGGATTTGCGATTCAATGATGAGCAAATAGTGCATGGTATTGGTCTATTGGTTGCCGACATCTATTCGATCGCAATGTCAACAAACCAAACGTTTAGCATTCTAACAATTAAAAACCTTATTAATGCAATATGGTAAGCTGTCTATAGAAATTCGACGATGAATTTGCTAACGTAAGACCCACTTGTCAAGCGTTTTGCGCGGGCTTAAATTGTCAAGAGAATGCGATGATTGGCGTGTCAATAACTGATATCATCACCACTAACAAGAAGTTAAACCTAACTCAACTCAATGTACCGGTTAGCAAGTGCATATCGATATGCAGGTCGCATACGAAGCATGTTGTTATCACCATGCCGTGTACTTACACGGCATTATATGTTTGCTTTGAACAGACCATAGTGCATTAAGATGCCCTCAATATTAGCAGGCTTTTTACTTTTACTTCTTGCCAACAGTCATTCGATGCTTACTGCGTCAACATTTGTTTTAAGTGTTTAAACTGAGGACATAAGTTCTAACGCAAAAATGGATTAATGAATGTATTCATTAATTCTACGTTGATAGAGATATATATGTAAGAAATACTCATACACAAATACATAACAATACATAAATAACTATATTAATACATGCAAACATAACACATAAATAAATGAACACATACACTAATACATCAATTAATACATACATAAACAATAAATACATACAAACATAAATAAACAAGTAAACAAATAAATAATAACTGTTATAGTGGAATATACTTTAACATTCGAAGAAGATATAACAATATTATTTTATCATATTTTAAAAAATCAAGTTTGTGGGTTCAATATTGTTAAGTACTGTCAACATGTTTACACTGTCTAGTACAAATTAATTCGCCGTACTTAATGTTCATATCGGTACACGGGTTCAAACAGGTATAAACTGCGATTTATCTATAAACGATGAGAGCAGTCAAATTCTATAGAAGAGGACGAAATAGACACAAAACAAAATATTCAACTCATACATCAGCACTCAGGGTTAAATATGTAATCTTGTCATGTTGATGAACCTACGATGTAATTTTGACCGACTTTTAACGATCAACGATTGCCAACACTGCCCATATTTATCTGAATACCAGTTGGTAGATAAGGGACTTGTATTGCACATTTAACATGAATTGAACTTAACAGCTTTGATTAGCTTGACAATATATACAGCATATATATTTAATGTATTCGTAGCAAACCTCGCACTGTCTGTTTTCGCTTCTTTATTTAAAAAAGGTTCCTGTTTATGATCTTCGCGTATTTCCAATTAACTCAATTGAGCGATTCGTGCCCAGTTTATTGGTCATATGGTGGAAAAGTAATTCACTTATGTAACCCAGTCAGTCATTAACTGCTACATCGTGAAGCGATGCCAATGTCTTTCTATCTCTTAAACGACATCACTGAAACCTCGAATTGCCTTCAGACTGTATTATTGTATATCGATTATTACAGTGATAGTGTGACTGCCGTTTAGCAAACTATATTACCGTTTAGCACAACATGTGTTATAGTTAGTTTCGACTTTCAGTCAAACCACGTTTATTATAACAATATATTACTTCTTAAGCAAAGTCGATGTTGAATTACATGTACAAATGGTAGTTGTAGAAGTAGCAAAATACACGTCGACTTCTAATTTGATTTTTAAAAAGCTAAAAATGAATATCACAGAATTAAGTCGACACATATCTCGGTGACGCTTTGTAAAATGGATGCATTTTGTTTTAGAGGTAATTCATTTTCATACACATGTATTGATACCGGAAAGTATGTAAGTCACTTAAGTTCCGTTTTGATTGTTGAGTTAAAGTGCGTGTGTTTGGCTTTGTAAAGCTTAAGGTTAATGTGATATGATAACGTATTATTTACTTAGTTTTGGATGAGTCTCAACAGTGTTCGTGGCCAACAATACTGCCAAGCTTTTTTAAACAGTATCGATCATAAAGACAACACATTAACATAGTAGCAAATTACACTAATAACACTGAGCAATGGGAAACAGTATGTGTTCCGATCTCAACACACAATATAGTTATATTATTATATTCCATAAATCAAGACTGTCGTTATAATGTGTGTGTACCACATGTAAATTTTATGAAGAATGTTAGTTAGTTACTACCCGTTTAACAATAAGTACATATTTCAGTTTACCAGAAGATGAATTTTTAACTGAAGGTATGTTTGAATGTATCTTTGTGTAATACTGGATTAACTTTAAAAATGTGTATGTATGTAGGTTACACAAGATCATAGTATTGAGCCTGATGTAATGAGCAGCATATAATATTCTACTATAGTTTAAATAAAGATACATTTAATTTATTTATTTGGATGGACTACATTGGCTAGCGAATGATTCGCTCTATGTTACTTTACCACCATTCCAATTAGCATATAATCAATAAATAGCATGTTTACAAACAGAAGTATATACATGCACGCATCTTTAATATTGTATATGGTCTTGTAGGCACTTTATACGAATACAAAACATATCTTATGAAAAGAACCAAATGGTAATGTATATATCTAGTTACAAAACTACGCATTATAACTAATGACGGTGAAAATAAGTATTCACGTTTGTATAGTAAATGGCTAATCACCTTTTTAGAAACTTAGTTTAATACAGCATCACCGAAGTATCAACGCGTGCACGTTATCCGTGCACTACTCATGAAGTTTACGCGGTCTCAATATGTCATTAAATTGCCTTAATCGGCATGCAATTAGCAATCGATATCAACAGTCTTGCAAGAACTTCAGCGGAACTAAAATCGATGCGCAAGTGATAACATAAATTCCGATTTAAAGCAAACATCATAATTGCTTACCGTAGAACAAACACCATGTTATGAAATAAACTCGTATGCTTACACAACCTTGTTAATCTAGCAATAAGCGAACTTGATGTTGAAAAAGATTATTTCATGTAGTTAGGGTTTGTTTAAATAGTAACTGAACATTGCGCCATTACGTATCAATATTGGAGAGATAAATGTATTATTGTCCTGTGTCGAATGAATAAACCTCCAAGCTGTCAAATTTATTTGGAAAATATTAAACATGTTTTATTAGTTCGTATCCGTGAATTTTGGAATTACAACAAACTAAAAAGCAATTAACTTCCTAGAAGGTTCAAAATAATGTTGAACATGAGCACAGTTTCTCTCTGCGTAACGACATAACTGAACGCTCTTTTATCTGACAGCATGTTAATATTATTATTATAAGAATTATATATAAAGTATGTGTCGGTATAAAATAAACATATACGTTTGTAATTGTGTCAATAGTTGATACTGGAATGATCCGTAGTACATAACACTTTGCAGCCAAAACATTAAGAACAATTTAAATACGAGGTACCGATGTAGTGTGCATAGGTTAACAGTATAGATTGTCGACGTTTTATCGTCACTAGATACACATTAAGCATTACTTAAGAACGGAAAGTGAACAGAAACCTTTCGTATTGAATACATTGGAATTCCTAATACTTCGTATGTTTAAAGGGAAAATTATTAAGTAAAAGTTGGGAAGAATTCGGTAAGTAATAAACAATGCATTAATCAAAGTATACTTCAATGTCGACAACGCACACCTAACAGCACATGTATGGCTATTGAAGTAGATGTGATTGTTGGAGATCCATAACTTGTTTATGAAGTTAAAAAAATCACATTTGTTTTATTATGATAATGAGTGCCTTTTACTATCAGCCTGAAACAGGTTTGTCTGATACATTAATACAGATTACTCATTGACAAAGGGAAACGTTTGAAATACGAAGATAGGGCTCAACTTTATACAAATTGGTTAACCAAATTTGTACGACACTTTTTTTTTCAAGTATACCAATTAAATTGTGTTTTTTTATTAAATACCAGACGACGCTTCTGACCTTTAGTGAGAACTAAATAAGAAATAGAAAACCTCACTGAGGGCCCTATGACAAAAAAGTGACCAACCAGGCAACCTCGAATAGTATATGGACCGAAGCCAAAGGCTGAGGTCGATATACTATTCGGGGCTGCCTGGCTGGTCACTATTCTGCAATTGGGCCCGAAGTGAGGTTTTCTATTTCTTTAAGTATACCGAACATCATGTAGCAAATATATGTCAATTTCAAATAACAAATTCCACCAATGTGTAACCATGTATTAACATTAAATATAGATGTTAGACTGATAATTATTAAGTTTTCGTACAACAAAACGGTAACCGAAATATATTTGCGTTGTGAAACTTGCACAACATTCTAGCGGGCACTTGTAGATGCGCGCACATCTTGTCAGCGGGTGCTATACTAAAGCGTTTCCAATGTAATGTGAAGCTGTGGCATTATGGAATATAATATCGTAATCATGAACTATTCAAGTAAATACTATATGCTAATTCAATGATGACACTATGCTAATAGCACTTTAAAACAATGATAATAACATTATAACACGTATAACAATATCGTTGAAAAAACAAGAACATCTTTACGTCAGCAAACCTGTACGAGAAACTATGAGCTAAACTAGAAAAATATGACCGCTTTTTGCAGCAATAATACTTTCTTCAGGATCGTTTAGGCGTAAGAGCTATAATTCTAGTTCCTCGATATAGCCTGGCATCAGTTGATGAAGCAGATAATGGTAGACCGATGTACACAAGTGAATTAATTCTCCGGGTTACGGCCAATAAAAGAATTGCTCTTTTAGGATAATTGGGCAACTGCAAAGTACCTACAAAGGGATAGTCTAAAACAGAAGCGGAAACTTATTCTCCGGGTTACGGCCAATAAAAGTATCAAGAATTGCTCTTTTGGGATAATTGGGCAACTGCAAAGTACCTAAAAAGGGATAGTCTGAAACAGAAGCGGAAACAGAAAATGCGTGTCTTTTTAGTTCATGACATTTTTTTGCAGATTGTTTCTACTAACGATCCCTCCACACATAAAAAAACACATAAAATCAGTTAACTATATTTAAACGAAACCAAATGTATTAAAACACTCCAGATTGAGCAGATTTACCTTTTTCTCGTCTTATGTTACAGGCTGTAAATCGTATAACCGTTACCTTTTTTTCGATAGTTTTGTTTTCGTTTACCTAGTACAAAACTAGTAAATATTAAATATATGTCGTCGTTGTTTTACTATGTATTCAATTGCAATGATATGTATTCTAATGAATATGCGTAAGTTATTATCGTCATCAAACGATGAACGCCATGCACTTTTATAATACCATGGCTTGACAATTGTCAAAGTAAGTAATACATTAATTATGGTTTACTTTGCAACAAAACATGAGCAACCAAACAGTTCGTATATGTGACTGTAGTTTGATATGTGTTCATTTGTTAATAAAATAATGAGATTATGTATTGGTATTACAATTGTAATATGTGACAATACATGCTATATAACCGTTAATACCCTAGTATTTGTAATCATATGTCTGTTGAAACTATTAACACAATAACCGCCGATGGTATATCAACTTTATTTCATCTTAGTAATATTGTACGATGCTGACACAGCAAATCACGATTTCCCTTTTTACGTAAAATTAAGTGTCCCCCAATTATACGCTAAGGTACGTGTAAGTATTGTCAAAACAGGAATATTGTGGTGTGAATACGACTCTGCCTATACATAGCATTATAATCTCGCACTATGTTTGTTTGTTTATGAATTATTAACCTTCAAATTATGATGACTCAAACTGTCAATATAATGCAATAATATCCCTGCCTTTACTGTTAACATCGAAACAATAAACACTAACAAACAGCAACATACATCTATTGATTTTCCAGTAATTATATGCATTCTGCTATTAAGGACATCATCCCCAGTGTACTATATGTCACCAATCAATGTATTGTGGTAAATAAAGGTATGAAAATGCAACAATTTGTTACAATTACTATTTCAATATGTTTTAATGGTTAAATATGTCCGAAAAAAAAACAGAATAAATTATCAATGGCGGAATGAAAAGCCACTGATTTGCTGCTTAAACTAAACATGAGAAAGCAATAATTTTAAAACTAGAACAATTTGTGTAGTGTGTTTCTCCATGTCCTTGGTTGTCTTTCATTACATTCATGTTCGATCTTATTTTTCACCTCAATCCGTAAGCTTCTCTGTAGGTAAATACTTACGTTATTGGTAAATTTTCACAGGATTATGCTATGGCACAGAGGCTAAAGGTCACATGCCGATTTGTATTAGCATGAACGTTACTGGTTCATGCAAAGAGCGCTCAAGATCGAATATCAGTTGTTGTAGGGATCATAATTTGTAAATAAGTGTACGAAGTCAGTAAACCAATAAGGTTACGGAATAATGCCAACCCTGCACTTAAAGGTCTTAGTGGGAGGCATGTAAGTTATGGATTCATAGTTGATGTTTCTCAAATATGACCAAATACGGAATGAACATAAGTGTTTATGTCTAGAGTTCTACGAAGATTGGTGAAATGTCATTTCCGCCCAGCTTATGAAAATAAACAGACGCCATTATATATAAAACGAAATGTGTTCCAGTGATCGAAAACTGACATGGTCAATTTACAATCGGAAACTAAATTTCGGAAATGACCTTTTTGTGTTGCGAAACTACCAATTGGCAATGACGATGTACTTGTATCAATTTACTAATACACTTTGATATAAGTGACATTTGAAAAGAAAAAGTCTTCTGAGGGGAATCTGTTTTTCATGTAAGCATTGAACAATCGACATAAATTGTTCATACAACAAGTCTATCTTCATAAAAAAACAGTATAGTGTCCTAACAACAGTCAATCGTTGCTGCGAATAATTAAATCTTTATTTGTTATTGATCTATTGACACTTACCATGTGGAAATGGAACTTATTAGGAAACCAAATATGTCAGTATTATAATGAAATTCGCCCTGAATTAATTAACAAAATTTCTAGATTAACTAGTGATGTGGAGCTGGATACACTTCTTTTTGGAAAATGGTATCTCGACGAAAATGAAAATATGTATATATTCCCAATAATATATTAACCAATCCCGGCGATTTTGTTAAAATTCTTTTACTAACTCAGTCACGACTTGCTGCCTAATGTTCTAGTCCTTGCATGAAAAATCATCCTTCATTGTCAAATTTCTCTTAATACACCATTAAAATGTATTATGTATAGTTCTTATTTCTTGCATGTTCAATGCAAATATGTTCTAACGCACACACATTTAGTGTGTTAATAACACTGCAAGGAGAAAAAATATATAATTAATATTGACTGTGGTGTGGGTAATGGACCTGCTGTGCATAATCCCATGAATAGTGGTACTTAATGTGTGTCGAGCATGCAGAAGCACCTGAAATATATTGTAATTTTTGTTAAAGCAACTTTTAATATGAAACACTCATGCATTTTCTAAATAAAATCAGCATATATCTGCATTATAAATAAACAGGTTCACTACTTGTAAGTTACATTTACTTTTTTATCAATGCAGTACTTCTGTTTTGATAATATACATCCCGACAGTATTGTTATTGTGTGCATTATGTTTTTCATTTTAGAAGAAAATGTGATTATTGCAACAATACTAATACAATTTTCAAACAGAAATACACCTTCAAATGTGGTGTTCTCCGAACAGACATGCTTAGCGTCTATGCATTGTTGACGGTAAAAATCCATTTCAAGTTTAGCAAGGGACACATGCTCATTATATGCAGCCAACAGCACAGACGTTTCCTCTTCATCCATGGAACCGCTGCAAAGCAGTTTGTTAGTGAACTGTTGGCACTTTTGGCATAGATCCGTCATTGGTTTTGACAGCACAATATGTGGACACAGTTCATGCCATCGGCGAGTAAATGTTGATAAGCTAACATTTCTTAATCCTGATTCTGTGGCTGTTTTCTGGTACAGACTATGAATATCAGCCATGTATTTATCAAATGGTAAGAGAAGAACACCAAACTTCCGAAAATTTGGCAATCTACCTGGCAGTGGCAAGGCATTGTCAGATGCATATTTACAAAGAAATTCCTTAATATGCTCCTTGTCAGAATAACTCAGACTGTTTGCTGGCTGTTTGCTTTTTAGACCATGTACTCTTGGTGTTAAACTATCTAAATAAATCTAATGATTTGGAAATTAAACTGAGTGTTTCTTTATCAATGTCATGAAGAAAACAAAACGTCTGTCTACAAATCCGAACATCATGAAAATGAAACTGCTGGCGGTTTCGTTCTCGTTCTTTACTTTTGTGTTTCAAAGCATTTGTCAAAGGCCCCTGTTGTCTGTGCGTAATCAAATGGGATTTTATAACTAAATCCAATTCATCACGAGTGAGTTCATGGCAGTATTGTCTAAAAGAGATTGCTTGTTGAAAGTCAATGACATCGCTGCACGGTTTGTTATGAAATGACGAACAGCCACATGTTAGAATTTTGAATTTGTTTTGCTTTTCTTGTTCCTTTAAATCAAACAAGGAATTCTTAATAGGGACAGACACTATATCTGTCTCATTTTGCACAAATAATTCTGTTTCTGAACAGTCTGACTCATAGTTAATGTCTTCATCAGAATCTGAAGCGGGCACATTTTCATTAAGTTCTAATAAATCACTTATAATGCTTGGTGGTCTGTTTTGAAAATAAAGTATGTCAACCAAATTCAGATCTTCAATAAAAATATAATCCTGGCCCTGTGAGATTTGATATGGGATCGTGCTTGCTGAACTTTCTTGTGACATATTTACAATTTAAATAAGTGCGCCATTGCATATGTGTAACCAACAACAAAGTTTTCGTAGCTAAGTAGTTTACTTCCGGGTTAACAGTTTAATTTTCAATGTTCTCTAAATAGGACACTTGTTTACCGAAATTAATGATTGTCAAGTGTATTAAAAGATCTTACCTGATTTTAACTACGATCCTTCAATTGAAGAAATAATTGTCACGATTGATTGACAATTTATTCCAAAGGATCTCGCAAACAAACGGTGAACAATGTCAATGCGTAATTACGACACGCCATTTTTAGTAGAGGTCGCTCAACAAAGCAACGTTTACTTCCAACCAATTTAAAAATTATAAGTGTACATTGTCGATCAGAGCTCGGGGGCATTTCATTCTTCAAAAATATGCATATATCTGAAGCTTTCAATAGGTTTTTAATAATATAATTATAATTTAATTTCCATTTTTATAACGCCACGCTTCAATCACGCGTAGCTCAAAATAACGTTTACCGCATTTGTACGGATTTCTGCTGACGACGTCACATATTAATTATTTCTTTCGTTTCAATCCTTTTCTTAAAATGATTGCATTGTGCATGATTGATGAACACTGTATTTGCCAAAATAAATTAATATGTTAAAACTAGAAAACCAAAGACATTTACGATGCCCTGCTCTAGCCAAACCACGTTTAGCAAAGTTACATTAAGTCCAAGTTACTATATGCTTGAAAGATCAAGCTAAAACGTTGTTTAAGTTAATGCAACGCTGCTGAAATCCGTATTGTGTGATTTATATTTGCGCCTTTATTTACTATGTTTTGCTTTAAAATGCTTAATATTTCACCAGGATTTACGAAAGTCATTTGAGCCCAGCTAGTACCAAGGTTTGAAGCGATGCAATAATCGTGTTATAAAAACGGACATGTTCAATATTGGAATGTACACAGAATACATCCGTATCAATTAATCAGTTCTCGTCCGATCAAAGCATCATTGAAGAGCGCGTTCGTTGTGTTAAGTGCATAAATAATAATATAACGGAGTGAATTGGCCGAAAGACACTCATTAAAAAGTTACAATAATACTATATCTGGCTTTTGATTAATTCATTTGAAGTATGTCTTCTGGGAGAAAGTTGTGATACAAGTTCTAATACAAACCCATCTGTTATGCACATATGACCAACTAATCTCCTTCCTCGAGCGCTATACGCCGAGAATTGAGAGACCAAAATTGACTACATACACTCAATAATAGAATTATCAAACCCAAGTTATATCGAAATCGAGTATTGTGTATAATTGAGCATTTGGTAACCCAAAATCAATTTACCTGGTTTTTGACGATAGCATTGTTAACAACGACCGCTTTCTCATTACGCTAAATTGCAAGAGTTTAGTACAAATGTAGACGCATAAACATCAGCGCCAACAATTCCGAATTAAACACAGTTATATCAACACACGTCCTTTGAAACATTAAAGATCACGTTATCTAACGAACGATTGATTCTCATACATCTCGGGCGGGTACAATAATCGAACTTATCTATGCATAAAGCTTCTATTTCCGAGACTCGATTCATGGTTTATTGTACTTTAAAATAGTAATGTAGTGCTTTACATAACAATGATGTTTTTTTTATAACCGTCACAAGGATCATGTGTAAGCGCAATTTTTTCTATGTCAAACGTGAACGGTTTGTTTAATCGACATGTTTACATTGTATTTTAATATATTGTCAAAATGCGAATGCTTTTAAAAGTACCGCAATTAAAATACCTAAATTAGTTTTGACAAAATGATGATCAATGCGATACAATGAAGCTGAAAACAATCGCACGAACTGAAATTCAGTAAGAGTGTTATTGAGTAGAAAAATGTATAAACGGCTGGTCAAACAAACAAATAAACTAAAAGTGAAGAACGCATATGTACGCAATTCCATCAAATGCAATGGCGGATCAATAGTATAATAGCAACTATTTCCATGTGTTAAAATATAGGTCCGCAATCGCACTTTGATATTCATCATGTGCTGATTATTTAATCTACGTTTTGACTGCTTTCCTTAAAGATAGCGTTCTTAAATTGAACATTATCGTTATCTCCAAAGAAAACCGGAAGATTTAAGACTTTCGCCAGTTGACTTGACGTTAGGCTTATAAGATTAATGTAAAAATATCTATTCACATAACGATGTTTGTTGCACGTTTGGCTGCATGATTGAGACGATTAATGTGATTCGATATGGTAATTAATTATGGATAGTAAAATATAACCGCCACAGAAGGTGAATGTGACAATTTCTACAAGACACATACTGTTGGGAGGCTTTACACCTATGTGTAAGATATCTTTGCCCTTTGTTTTCTGATATAATGGATATCAAGATCGTAAGGAAAACCTTTTTCCCATGTCAACAAATGCAACCACATATACCTTGTCATTAAATGACTCGAACGAAAGAAATTAACAGATCATTATACCTCCTCCTTTAATGCTATTGTTAAATGGTGTATGTCCATGCATATCAAATAACAAACATTATACGGCTCTTGATCCCACATGGCGTGACACAGGGTAATACATGTATGTTGGTATCGAGCTTCACTCTAGTGTGTTCTAGTAAAAGTGATCTTTGTAACCTAAACATTAATTCCATCATTAATCCTCATTGTCTTTGAAACATTCAGCCTTACAAGATACTTTAAATCGCTATAATGTGATTAAAATTAAATACAAAAAAAGACAACGCATTGCTTCTATGACACTGTCATTCGCATTTGAATACAACCATAACCATTGTATATGGACACCAAATATGGAATTGAATAACATAGTTTGATTTAAATAAGTCTTTATCAAACTAATCACACATTTAACACGTTCAAAATTAAATAGATGATTCCCATATGTTTAAAAAATTCGATCTTAAAAGAGCCGTTTTATCTCCCGTTGATTTCATTTAATTTGACATATTGAATGTCAATGCACGATTGGCGTTTGCATGCATGCATGTGAGACAATGACAAATGACACAAGACACAATGCTACACATCACACTTGATGTATACCTTTTACATAAATCATAAGAGAAATGCCCAGACCAAAATAATTTAACACGGCTGTTAACTCTACCAGGCGTAATTGATCATTGTATATTGTTGAAAGTGCCATAATTGTTTGTTGTCGATTATTGATCGTTTATAGACTTCAATTGCTCAATGCTCATATTGGATGTTTGGCATTCACAGTTTAATATAAATAAAATATTTGTTTTTATATGGACCTTATATGATTTGAGTGCAATATGGTTTGATTTGTTCATGCTATACTAATCCTCATTTTAAGTTTCATTAACCGTAACTATAGACAATGCCACTAGTTGCTATATTGATATACATTTTTTCAAAATTCATTCAGGGCTAGAAATTGTCATCAATAAACCGACGACTTTGCTATATTGTATGCTTGCAAATACTATCCATGTTGCGTTCACTCGCTACGTATGTATACACCATTGTTGTGAAATATTTACATATTCATGGGAAAATTGACCCACAATTCCCAAGTGACATCACATATCTCAGCAACAAATTTTCAACATCCTTGATTCGTTCATGTGAACGCCTATTTTTCCATAATACCCAATCAAATATAATCACGGCCAAGACTCAATCTGCATAATTTTGGTTCGATTAGAATATATTCTAATCCCCATACAACAATATAATATTAATTAACGCAGACACTTGTAGACTTTTTTAACGCAACATTTTTAAAACGTGAATATCTCAGTTAAGAGTGAATGTTTTGACTTCTTTATATTAAAATTGTACATGTGATCATTTGACTACAGTATGCGAAAGCTCACTATAAAAGCATTCATCCTTGACTATTAGACGCTTAAGTACGTGTATGGGTTCATCTTTTTGCACCTGGAAATGGTGAAACGCGGTATTATTCAAATATGATTTCAATTTCATCATTATAGGTGGGTTTTTACACAAGAAAAAAACATACATTTGTTTTAAACAACATGGCTCGTATGAATCGGCGAATCCAGATGCCCATATTATGACCATCTTCAAAACCGCTACAGGACTGCAGTCGATACAGCGAGGCAGCTCTTTGAACGCACGGTAGACCCGTATGTACTTAAACTGTTGTTAGGCGGCTACGCGCTCAGGGACTACGAATTAGGCCTTTTCGGGGCCTTCTTCTTACACCATGACACCGGCTGGTGCGTGGCCGATGAGTTCAGCACCAGAATATGACGCGAGCAGACTGGGCAAACGTCCTGTTTACTGACGAGAGTCAATTTAACCCGTGCCATAACGATGGACGGATTTGCGTTTACAGACGTCCTGGCGGAAGCATGAACGATGAACGTGTGTTTCAGTGTGATCCTTATTGCGGCGGCTCCCACATGTTGTTGGATGAAGTGTCGATAAACACCAAGATAGATTTGGTAATTACCCACGGGAACATTTACGCCGTTAGCAGGAATGTTTGCGCCCAAATGCTATTTAACACGTACGGGCCAGCAGAGGCGGCATGGTTTTGTTGCAGGACGGAGCACCTGCTCATACAGAGCGCGCAAAGCAGGAGTTACTCCAACAACACAACTTGTATCTTCCATTCCTTCCAAAGTGGCCCGATCACAATGTAAACGGATAACTTTGGGACGAACAGGACAGGCGAGTACGGACCAGAAGACCAGTGTCCCCATTCATTCGGCGTGAATTTGAACAGGCCCTTGTGGAAGAGTGGCGAAATATCCCTCAACGTCCCATTTTTAACGACATGGCTTGAATAACAAATAGATGTACACACATTGTGATAGCCATGTGGGGACACGCGAGGTATTAGCCACTCGAATGAGTGCTATTCGTGACTTTCGAAGTGTTATTTAAAACGTTGTACGATTTTGAAAATTTGATTTTTGAGTTTTTTTTATTTACGTGTTATATATTTGTGTTGATCAGTTTCAATAAATTTAGAGGAATAATTAGATATTTGTTGAATTATTCTTTGTCCAAATTTCAAGAAAATCCTATTAAAATAATGGAGCTATATTTATTTGAATACGTATTGCGTTAGAAAAATGTCCAGGTAAGTAAATACCTTTGGCTGCAAACTGTAAAATCAGGACAATGCTGATATATGATATCAAAGTGAAAACATTGAACTACATATTGACCTTTTTTTAAATATACTTTTATAGTTTTATAATATTGTTTCAATAGCTAATATTATTAAGATATTAACACACACGTATGGATCATATTATCAAGCATTTCGCTTAAAAACGATAAAACATAGTAAGTTTAATGCATCCATGTATCTATAGTATAGCAAGGCCATACTTAATGCAACATGTGCCTCAACGAGTAAGATACGCTGTTCGCTGTGTCAGTAGTTTAGCGTCCGCTCCGCCATTCAATTGAATCAACATATCCTGGTATCAGTTGATGAGGCTGTTATCAGCCTAACGGTTTGCAAAAGTGAATTAATCTTCCTTCTTACGGCCAATGAACTGGTCAATACATGCTATATTGAGATAATTTGACAATTGCAAATATGCTAAGAAAGGACGAGTCTTAAAACAAACGAAGACACATATATTGCGTAATACGTTACTAATAATAGTTTAATATATATTGTATGTACCAGTGTTAACATGCACTGCTCTATAGAGGTATGAATCGGAAGTATTATTCTTGAAAAGGGGCAATTGGCAATACACGTGATTACAACAGTCCATACTTGTGTTAAACTGAATATGTCATTGTTTTTATGCATGTGTCAATTTTAACTCAATTAACCATGCACGTTGATATTGAAGTAGGTTAGTTTGTTACTCAATCTAATCTTATATTCGATCAATTATTAGACAATGCTTGATGTTCGATAGTTTGTTAAAAGTAATACATATTTCCTTGTCATAAGATATGTATTATGTTCGTACCTGGTCAATCACCTGTTACAAAGCTATTTTGAATGTGATCATCTTACTGGTAACTTAGAAGATAAACGCTGAATATTTGTTTAATTTGATTAAACACATTTGATACAAGTATACAGACAAGATTGTTAGCAGACATTTATTCGATTGTTAATTGTAGGTTTTAAATGTGTACACACCGAGCAAGGAGCATGGTAGTACGGAATGCAGTGGGCATATGATGCAAACGGGTGTTGGAGAAATTAAAACGGTCCACACATAATCATTTGTTCTACTATGCTGATGTAATATATCTATGTATGGTTTTGCCTACTTGTAAAAGTTGGCATACGTGTATCGCTCTCGAGGATTTAATCAACACATTTGGGTTAAAGTAATTAAACTGAGTATATGTATTGTAATGCAATATACAAGTACCGTTTAAAGAGGGTTATTTTATTCATTCAATATTTATATCAATATAATAATAATAAAACTCCAGAAACATTATCAGAAGCGAAACACTTAATACTTAGATTGCATTTCTTATATAATGAAAATGAAAATCAATTAGAATAAATAAATCGCATTACTAATGTAATGAAAATGAAATAATAAAAAATAAAAAAATATAACTAAATACATTAATTAATGTATCAATCAATTAGGTATCATTGGTATCAATAGTGGAAACGAAGGCGATATAAAATGAATTTGATAATCGCATTCTTAAAGAAAACATATTTTATCAGTTTATCTATCTATTCATTCTACGTGTTTACCATGTCCTGTATAAATCAATTCGCCTTATTTGTCGTTCTTATCACTAACCGTGTTTTAGTTGGGATGAATGCAACTTCGAGAGTAAGCTTCTTCTCTAGGAAGACGACGTGGGCCCTTTGCAAATAAAGAACTATTCTAGTCACAAACATGAAATTGTTATGAATGACACGTACCGCTTTACGCATGGAAAGTATCTATAACGGAACTGTTATAGTCGCACGGCAACAAACTATTTTAGCAGGCGTAAGTTCGAATCCTACTAGAGACACGATCGAAAAAAAAATGTTGTACTGTATAATTTCCTTCAATATGATTTCGTCAACAAGGAAAATATCTTCCTGAAAAGAGTAACTTTGCTGTTTTTTTTGTTAATGTACATATCTGAGATAAAACAACGCCAATATGATCATTTCATGTTGAATTTTCTAATTTCGTTTTTGTCACGCAATTTAAACTGATTTCATTTGATATTAGTACATACATGTACATATGTTAGGTTAAACAGGATGTACACAATCAAACAAAACATGCGATCATATTATGAATGAATACTTAGGCTAATAAAACGACCAATCGGATATTTAGTACACTCTATTCTGTTTTGGAAAGAGGATTTAACGTTATATATCAGCAGACAAAACAAACTACCTGAATGCTACATGTCAACAGTAATGTCAACAAACTCCGTTGAAACATACGAATTATGGATCATGTTTTATACTTGACGATTGATTTTCATAAACTTCGGGTTCAATAATCGAACATATCTACCGACAGCGCAACTATTTACACAATCGATTCATGGCTTGATTTAATTCTAATGTGGTTTGTGTATCGCTTTACCTAACGGTATGGATTTTCTTTAACGTCGAAATACTAATGAAGACTTGTTGAAAAGTGTTTGTGTGTATACTTTAAATGACTCGTTTTATACATAGTTAAATTTGAAAGCGTTAAAACGTGCATTCCTAAAATAGTTTGATGACTTATTTTTCAAATATCATATGAGGACTGACACATTAAGTATATTTGTGCCTAGTATAACTACCTTTATACATACACATCCTGACAGACTGGAACATGCAGGTTAATGCTTAGGAAATCATGTTCATAGTTATGTTATAAAGTGTTCTAAATGATGAATAATATACTAACGTATTATTATATTA
>VMBQ01003606.1:0-29889 GCA_007657795.1 Dreissena rostriformis | reverse complement strand
GAATATATATATATAACACGCGGTTTATGTTAACACAAACATTTAGCGATTGTGTATGACTCGTTCGTTCAAACAAACCTATACGTTTTCGTAAGTTAACCTTGTTATATCTGGTTAGATTGAAGTTTATGTCATTGATATCTGTTAATGAATTTGCATAACACGTTCTGTTGATACGATGAGTTGTTGAACATAGTAAACATTGAATGCGTATGCTGAAAAGAAATAGCGGCGATTGTTTTAAATTCATTATTGAGGTTCGATAATCAGTTTAAGTTGGAACTGCAGTTTAAACATTTACTGTTATATGATTTATTATGGTGACGATTGATATGACATGCATCAAAACTAAATTTCAAATCATTTAGAAATTTAACACGTTGTCCCTTATCTGAATGCTAAGAGAGATATATTGAATAATTTCCACCACAATTTCGAATTTTTTATCACTTAGCATTAGATATATATTCCAATGAGATGCAAAACTAAGCCTAGTTATAATCCTCATTGAATTCAAACGTCTATACAGTTCATGTAGTATATAATTAGTGTAAACTATTGTGAAGCCTAAAATACTACGGTTGATTTATTCTCCAATGAACGTTAAAGTATAATGTGCGCTTACTAAGACGTATATGCACGCCAACTAAATATAGCAGCGTCACACGGATATTACTCGTCATCATGTGTGACCTGATAGAACGAGCTGTGTTATTATTTAAGTTAAACAATATGTCAATAATATATCTCAAAATGTATCCAGGCCATCATTAAACCCTCTCGCACTTGTCCTGTTTATGCTTGACAGTGAAACAGCGTTTCAGCGGCTTATCGCTTCTACGTGCACATACAATTACTAGTCATTGACAGCTGTCCTTCTTGAATCAGTGATAAAGACAGTGTAGCCGTAGACATATTGTCAAGCTAATTCCACGCATTAGCTGTGGGGCACAGTGTGAAGTCTACCTTCCAACCCCGGTTCGACATTTCTGCACTGCATAAACAGAGTTAGCCGAGCTTGCATAATGTTGGAAAACAAAACTCGTATGCAATACCACATACTTTTTCGTTTAGATAATCATGTTCTTAGAGCCGAAGTGAACACGCTCATGAATGAAGATGTATGTTTGCCTTATTACTCTGTCTAGCATAAACGCAGACATAATATTGAAATGACTTGAATCGGCGTATTGATTTCAACCTATATTAACTTAACAAATTACTTCGGAGTATCGGTACATTACATTTCAGTTGAACGTATCTGCGTGAGAATTTTGAACTAAAATTGTAATAAATATTTGTTAAAAAAAGTATTTACATTTTCTTGAACAACATCACATGTTTTATTTTATTTTTTAAATACCAATGTATGAATTTGCGTTCAATATATCAAATAGCATTGTTTAAATTAATATAAATGCATATTGTAAATACTTATCCTTGGAAAGTGTATGCTATTTCTTTCGATAATTGTGAGTTGATAAATGTATATTATTTTACTTTACGATTAATTCACTTGTTAGTTGTATATAGACGCACAACGTCTATTTAATATACGATAACATGCGCAGTGTTGCTGTTTCTTTGCAATGTCAATGAGGTTCGCAAGATGCGATAAATATGTCAAGGCAAATGTATTGCCCACGTTCCATCTTTATTAATTCTGCGAATATGGAATAACTATTGTAAGGTAGGACAATTGTAAATCTCGCATTAAAGCCACTATGTGATAGTGATGCAACAATATCACGAAATGGACGCGGTATAAAAACCGCATGGTTATTAATATTGAAGTCATACCAGTTTTGTATAAATCAGTCTCGTGAACAAGAAACATTTATTTGCGGATGGTATTGGTTAAGTCTTCATTAAATACGTATTTTCGGAATGGCATTCATAAACATATGGATGCAACCATGTCACGCATTTACTAACAATGAATTTCATTTAAAAAAAACAAAAACAATCTGTATATCAAGTGTATATGTATTGTAAGTGGTTATCGATGAAAGTATTACTATCACAAGCGCATATATGTATATAACACAATACATCAGCGCTTATGAAAGGAACACACGTTTGTTTTGTTTTTTAATAATAGCTTTCCTGAAACGATATGCTAGTACAATAGTAAGTCGAAGAACTCACACTGTGTTTGCAAATAATACATTGAGCGTTGTGTCATATGTGTTATGACACACACTTGACTGGTAAATATGAACATGGGTATTCATTAACAAAGGGTAATTGTTTAACGCACACAATTAGCTAATGTGTGTCAAAATGAATGGTGGAGAGTCATTTCTAGCCTCGTCAATGTGTACAGCACTTCACATGATAAAAATACAGACTAACTTTATGCATTGTATCTATTCTATAACAAGCACTTTAAACGATTCTTCAAGAAGTTTATTTTTATACTTTTTTGCAAGATAATGTAAAAAATATTATTATATACGATATACATATTAAAGCAAATAAGTAAATACGGGATGAAAACCTCGAGGCTTGTTTTCGAAATTGAACTCGGTAACAATTGGCACTTAGGATCGTGCACATATTATCTATTCGACGAATAGTTCATGCTAAGTAAACGGGATATTTCAACCACATGAGCGCAATATCAGATTTGATTAACATTTCGAACGGCTCGTTTGCGCCACGTAATTTGTTTTGTTTTGCATATTAAGACTATTATAGCGAATTGAGACGAAATTAATTTGAGTATACGAAATTTAATCTTAGGACAAGTCGAAGCATTGCAGTACGTTTGCGAAAAGGGGAGACTAAAACTCCTGCGACAGAGTGCACATATACATTAAGAACAATGTTTTGCATTGGCCTTTCAAAGGATATGTCCAAAGGTTTAATCAGTTTGATGTTAAGTATTTGGGGTGTATAAAATGGCATGTAATTGAACGGGCTTTGTCGGCTTCATTAAATGAACATCTAGCAGCTGGGGAAATATATTCTCTCCAGACATTATTGCTCCAGTGTAACGCTTTTGCTGTTGTATATTTAACAGATAATACATGCATTTGAGTCGTTTCATGACAATTGCATTAGAGACGCCATAGGTATCGTTTAAAACTTATCAATTGACGGTAGTTGTTTGAATGATACGAATGCATATTGTTGTTATGTCCACGTGAAGATGCATACATATGTTGTATAATCAATTCAAATCGGAAGTCATGTATATAACGTTTATAAATACAAACAATTATTTGTTGTATTGATACAGGGTTATAAGTATAAAAGTTCATTAAACAGTGAAGCAAAATACATAACATCGAATTACGTGTGATTATTTAAAACAAATATAAAATTCTTCGTGTATACCTCTTTTGTATCTTTATTTATATAGTGAACTTGTAAGTTGTAGTAACTTTGGGTTTACTTCTGAATGCAGCTGTCTAACCTTTACATTAGTGTAGGTGTATTTTATACCATTAGTCTTACCAATAGTACATAATGTTCGTAATACAAACATATCATCGTTCCATACAGATAATGTGAAAAAAACGTTACTGACGCAGAATAATGAATTTCCATGAAATAACGTATATAAACAAATCGTATTATTAAACGTCACAAAATACCAAAGTATAGAATAGCGAGAAATTCATATTGATGACGAACATAATATAATTTAGTGTGAAACCTAAACTACAATAACAATTGCTTTTCAGGCATAAATATATGTTTTTAATATAATACTGGTTTAGTTCAATACGCTCTTTATTTTTAAAGGAATTTATTATTTCTTGAATTAACATATCGACGGCATTCTGTAATATTTTACACTATACGTCAAAATATAAAACTAAAAAAATATGGAAGACTTGCTAAAATTAACATTCATTTTAATGCCCCCGACGGTGGGCATATAGTGATCGCACTGTCCGTCTGTCTGTCCGTCTGAAATTCCGTCTGTCTTTCCGTCTGAAATTCCGTCACACTTTGCGTTTAGATTTTGGAAATTGTGGTAAAACACTTTGCGTTTAGGTTTACACAAATGTGGACAAAGGGGGCATATGTCATTCTATAGTGACAGGTCTTGTTCTTTAATGCTATGGAAGTTGAACAGAACACATGCAAAAAGCACCCGTGACAAGGACAAACATAATATTCATCACATAATGTGTGCGTTTAATGGGCTTATCGTGTCATCCAGTCATTGTAGCAGAGAGTTGATATATACTAAATTGAGCACATAGGAGTAAATATCTACCATTCTTGTAAGTTGATAAATGATTCACTGTTGCATCCTTTTCACTTGAAATTGATGTTTTAGATTGTATGATATCAATACATTTTATTTACGATGGCTATTGCTATTTTAAAAATACTTTATCGAATTTTTGGTAAATAAATAGCAACTTTAATTAAAAACTTCTTTTTCCCTTTTTTATGTTTTGATGACATATATCCATACAAAATCAAGATATTATAAAAACACGTTGCGTTACACGTGCAATTTAGTAAATTTTGTCAGTTTAAATATAAATGCAGATACATGATCATTATATAATTATCATTGCCATAGTAAGGGTATAATAAGCAATTATACTGTTATTTAATGCATTATACGAAAAACAACCGTAATTTAAAGAACGAAGCAGGCTTGCATACCGATTAAAATCGCATGTCGGTTATACGCTAAACATAAAGTTTGGAAAACAATTGTTAAAATGTTCAGCATAACCATCGGGGTGAACACAATTTTACTTTCCAATTTCATGGCATATTACAACTATGCATTGATGCGTATATGGAATTATACTATGTACATTGAAGTTTACGAGAGGTAATTGTTCCTTGTCTGTTGTCATAATTGATTTTGCTTCAATTGTGCAGATGTAATGGATCGAGTGTGCTGTCGGCTTCTTCAGTGGCGTAGCTTGATCATTTACTAGTTGTATGTCAAGTCAACAGTTAACCTCACGTCTTCACCGACCATGCTCTCATCAAACATGACCACAGGGTAATATCCGATAACAAAGTGATTTAATGCGTTTAATAAGTACGTGATGAGTCGATTTGTTCTTTAACTCGATGTGTTAATACGCACCTGCCATGACAAAACAGTCACGCAACCTTATGTATCAGAATAAAGAGTAAAAATAAGAAGATCGTAAACTCTGAAGATCGTTCGAAGAAACATAATACTACGCATATCTTTATAGGTCGTGTCGTTTTTATAAATAATGACTTATTATTAATTATTCTGTATTTAGGATTTTTTAATGTTTTTACATCGATGAACATTGTATATATTTTTTGCAGTGAACTGTTTTGGAATATTACTTTACGGGTCAAATTGAGTTTTTAAATTGTAAGATTACAAAACATGTTAATGTTCTAATCGAATTATACGATATTTGTGTTTCAAATGTATAATATGACGTGTACTATGTGTGAACTATTTGTGTCATATAGCTGTATATAATGCATTTAGAACATGCTGTTGATTTAAACGGAGAGCTAAATTTGATGATCAGTTCTAATACTGAATAACATACTTAAATAAGAGTGTTGAGTTTCATTTGGTATTTGCATTGATATAATAAACATACGTTCGTTAAACTATATATATTCGTAACAAGAACAAACGAATCGTCTGCTTTTTCTAAAGTTCCTTTTCATTATATTTGCATATTCACAATTAAACCATTTTTCTTCTTCTTCTTCTTCTTCTTCTTCATTAGTATTATTATTATTATTATTATTATTATTAGTAGTAGTAGTAGTAGTAGTAGAAGTAGTAGTAGTAGTTGTTGTTGTAATGGTAGAAGAAGAAGTAGTAGTAGTAGTAGTAGTAGTAGTAGTAGTAGTAGTAGTAGTAGTAGTAGTAGTAGTAATAGTAGTAGTAGTAGTAGTAGTATACACGCATAAATAGGAGCACTTGTTTGTAAGTTTATTTCTGTTATGAAAAACACGCCTATGTACTCGGCGTGAAACCCGGTATTCGTCAATTCGGTGAACGTTATACTAAACGGGCGTACCGCTATACAATCGCTCGTTGTGATTTAACACTATTTGCCCCTTTTTATTATGATGGTTTAACATGTACAGCCACACGTATGATTTGTGTATATATTATATGAATACATGAGTTTCTTAATTAATTACTGAATGGATGTACTCTCAATGTGATTGATAAACTTCATAAACGCAAATAAGATACTTCTCGTAATATGTAAGTTTCCGAAGACAGAAAAAGGGCAACATTCGACATTCGAAGAAAGGGCGCACCTTTATAACAAGTAGTAAACCAAATTTGTACGACACTTTGTCATAATGAAGTATACCAGTTCTATTGTGTTTTATATTCAAAACGAGACGACGCGTTTGACCTCTAGTGTGAAATAAACAGGATGAATAAAATCCTCACGTTGTCGTTAATAATTATATCACGTTTCAGCAGTGTATTCAGTACGTTAAAGTTATGGTAGGCTACCTTCTCTTCTGGTGGGACATCTAGAAAAGTCTTATGTGTCCGATGATATCTCGAACGTATTTATCTGACTTGTATTCGTGCATATATAAAGGAAATATGGTTGGTAACGTTTGATAGCATGTGGTATCATAACATTCGAATACATGGCGTAGGAAACGGATTAGGCTTGACGAGCCTTTTCACACGCCATATCGGACGTGTTTGACATATCAAATATGAATTTTGCGAACCATATATTATATTTATTGTACCACTATTTGTGTGGGAAACAAATTGTTAACACATATACCATAAACAAGTAGAATAAAACAAACTCCACTATTTTGATATTTACAGTACAGCAAAAATATTATTTACAACATAATTATTGACTTGTGTTTACGTTATTGTTTACACTAAACTGTAGAAATGAAGATTGTTGAAATTGAATTTACATGATTTTGTCTAACAATTACGTATCCTAATTGTTTCATGTATCTTTTAAAGTATGTTAAATGTTAGTATTATTTGCGTGTTTTCTCGTCGAAACTGTTGAAATCATCTGACACAGATCCACTTTTGTTGTTTACTTTTTAATTAGATTTCTACCAAAAAAATGCCATTTTGGCTTAGGAATGATTAAACATTGCAAAAAAGCATGATAATCTAAAATCACGGCTTGGAAAAAAATAGGATATCGGTCAGGCACATAATAATTTTGGAAATGAGCGAAGTTATTGAGTGTAATCGGTCAAGGGTATAATAATACTTAAAATATTGATTCAGCGTCTCTAATGTCATTGTACATCGCATAAGCTGTGGTTTTAATAAATAAAATATCGTAATAATGAACTATATTCAAGCGACTAATTTATGCTAATATAATCATGGTTCGATGCTAATATATTACAAAACAATTATAACCATATGATAAAATGTTTAAAAAAAATCAATCGTCGACAGCAAGAGCATCTTAACTTCAGCAATTATTTGAGCTAGTCAGAGAAACAATAAGCTATACTACAATTATATGATAACCATTTGCAGCAATACTGCTTTCTACAAGATCAGTATAGCGCACGCGCTAAAATTCTAGTCCATCGATATACTCTGGCATCATTAAAAGAAGCTTTAACGGTCGACCGATGGACACAAGTGACTTTATTGTGCTTGTTACGGCCAATACGCTTCTCAAGAATTTCTCTTTGGAGATAAGTCGGAAACCGTAAAGAAGCTTAATAGGGATAGTCTTAGACAGAAACGAAAACAGAAAATGCGTTTCTCTTAAGTTCATGATATTGTTTGCAGATGTTTTGTACTTACGACACCCCTACAAAAAGCAGTTTACTGCATGTATATTCACAGGAAACAAAATAAATTGAAACATTCTAGCTTGCGCATATTTTACGTTATCTCATATGATGTTAAACACTGAACACACTACATGCTTATCTTACCAGCATTATTGATTCTAGTAATCGTTCTATAAGTTGCCGCTTTTTGATTGCGATATGTTTGCATTTTTTATTACTACAAAAGAGGTTGATAGTACATCTTAATATCAGTTGAATAGTATTAGATGACTTGAACGAAGCCATTGCAATAGATATGTCACGCATAACACGAAGACTATATCGTCGTTGTTAAACTATATATTCACTTGCAATGATATGTTTTCTATTGATTATGGGTAACTAATTATCGTTATCAAACGATAAACGCCTTGCACTTTTAGAACAAAATTGATTGAAAATTGTCGAAGTAAGTAAAACATTAATGTTAGTTTACTTTGCAATAATATTTGAGTAACCACACCGTTCGCCTATGTAAGTTTATTTTGATATGTGTTCATTTGTTTACAAATAATAATACGATTATTCATCGGAATTACCATTTTAGTAGGTGACCATACATGATATATAACCGTTTATAACAAAGTTTTTGTTGTTAATGTTTTTAACTTTATTTCATCCTAGTCATATTGAACAATGATGATACAAACAATCAAGATTTCATTTGTTACGCAAAATGAAGTTTTTCCAAATTATTCGCTTAAGAAAAATTAACCTATTTACATCAGTGAATTTGTCACAGAACTAATTTTAGTAACACTTTGAATAGCTTGAGTGCTCGTGTTAGTATTGTCAAAACAGGAATAACGTTGTGGGAATACGACTATGCCTATACAGAGTATAATAATCCCGCACTATGTATGTTCATATTGGAATTATTTACCTTAAATTTATGCTGGCTTAGACTACATGTATCAGTTAAATGCGATAACATCTATGCACTTGTTTGTTTAAATCAAAAACACTTGCGAACAGAACAGAAATAGATTTAACAGTAATTAAGTGCGTTCTGCTATAAAGGAAATCATCCCAAGTGTATTTTATGTCACCAACACATGTACATGGATAATGAAAGGTACCAAAATGGAACAATTAGTTACACTTAATGTTTCAATATGTTTAAATGTCAATATATGTCCATATAAAAACAATAAATTATGAATGGCTAAATGGGATTCCACTGATTTGCTGCTGCAACTAAACACGAGACAGCAATGATTGTATAACTGGAAATATTGTTGTTAGTTTGTTCTCCATATCCTTGGTTGTCTTCCATTATAATCATGTGTGTTCGTATTTGTTTAACCTGAATTCATTAGCTTATCTGTAGGTGAATTATTATGGAATTGGTACATTGCCACAGGAGTATGCTACGACACAGGGGATAACGGTCAAAAGCCGGTTTGTATAAGCACGAAGGTTACTTTTACCAGAACCAGCAAAGAGCGCACAAAAACGAAAATCAGTCATCGCAGGGAAAATAATTTGGAAATAAGGATACGAAATCAGTTTACCATCAAAATAAGGAATAATGACAGCCCTGCAGTTCAACTCAGCAGATTGGTGAAATGTCATGTCCGTTCTGCTAATGCACATGCAATTATATATAATACGCAATGGTCAATTAAAAATCGGAAACGAAAGTTCGGAAATGACCTTTGCGTCCTGCGACACTTACTATTGGCAATGACTATGTATTTGTATCAATTGTCTCGTACATATTTGTGGCATTTCAAAGGCCGTCTGATGAAAAGCTTTATTTAATGTACGCATTGAATAATTGACATTAGGAAAAGTTAATCTTCATTAGAAACAGTATAGTTTCACAGAAGCACTCAGTCGTTGCGTAAAATTAAAGTCCTATTACACTCAAAATCAACGAATATTTCGTAAAATATTTCATCAAATAAAAAAAAAAAAGTACTTTTGTAGTGAACGATATGTATGTTTAAGCAACAGCATATATAGTCTGAAATTTAGTTTATAAAGTGTTGGTATATTTTATTTACGTAATAGCGAGATATGTTTTTCAACATGATGCGTCAAGTATCATACTATATGTTCTTTTCTATTGAATACAAATTTAAATACACTGTGTTGTATTAGGCAGGAGTTCATTGGCTAGCAAAAGTATCGCTCTGTGTTATTTCGCTACCCTTAAGGTACACACCTTATAAATACAAAAAAAACTACAAATATAAGAAGTTAGTATATATATTATATGTATAGCGTTTTACATTAGTTAACGTCGATAGCTCGCTGATGATAATTGTATTTAGCTGGTTACAAACTACAAAGTATTACTCCTGAATGTGTGAACAACGATTTCACATTGTTTTCAGTACCGGAAAATCGACTCTATATCATCGTAGTTGAATAAGCCAAGTACAGCATGTTATGAATTCACGCTAAAACACGATTGCATATAATTAGCGTTCTTCCGATGAGGTTTATGTTGTCTAAACATGTCAACAGATTGCGATATGTTGCATGCCATTAACAGTCGATATCAACAAAACTTGCAACAGATTGTGGAATCTTGTGAAATCGACCAACACGTGATTACATGGATTTCGATATACACACACATCATATGTGCAATTCTTAAATAAACGTTATGTTAACATTGGCATGTAACGCGTTTGCCTAACAATTCATTTTATCAATTGATCGAAAAAAATATAGAACGGTTATACTCCGATTCAAACAATTATCGTCAACGTTTTATTTAGTAATGACGACATTACATATTGGAAGTTGTATCTACGTTGTACATTGCATATGATGAATCCATAGTCTGTATTGCCCATTATGGCAACTGGATAGATCTCAAATCCGCTATGCTTATTATAGTATGTATTAGAATGATAAAATACCAAAACACAATTTGGTTGGGATATGACGCATAGACAAGACTGATTTCGTATCGGAAGAATTACGTTCATACTGGAAACAGTTTCTGATTGCTTACCTACATTATTTGCACAATATTTCTAAATGTAAACGTTAATTTTCAGCACTATAAATAATGACAAATTTTTTTGACTGACGATATGAACATAAATACCTTTATCATACAGCTAAATGATTTTATAGAATATAATAGGACCCATACAGAAAAGATAAGGTTTATCCCACACCTATGTTAATCCCACACCCAGTTATGTGTGGAGGAAGGTCATATTACTCGGAATCAACTATAAAGTATTCATTTTTTTTGTAAAATCGAATCAGATTTAACAAAACAAACAATTTGATACAAAGATGTAATATATTTTAAACACAAAATGCAACACAAACAGCAAAAAAATATTTTTTACAAATATTAAGCGCGCGTGCTCATGACGTCATTTTAAATCGTCAAACGACAAAAGTCGTATTCTTTCCCGCAGCTTTTTAGCGATTTTTTCATTATTTCTTTTAAATCGGGGACGTAGAGGTATAATGAAGAGAAAAACAGGTTACATATGTTTTTATAATGATTTTGTAGGATAAATAGAATACTATGTAATGTGTGATTGTGAACTTAAATTTATCCCACTCGTCTCAGAAAGGCTTACGAGGCTCGGCAAGCCTCGCCATGTTAACCTTTCTTCACTCGTGGGATAAATTAAAGTACATAATCACACTAACATTATATTCTCTATATTTTTGTTATAATCATCGATCCTAAAAGAGTTCATTGACTGCCACAGTTCGATTGTTGAGCATATTTTGTTCTTACCCTCATTTACGCATTATTGAATTAAAAACCTATCAGATACATGGTGATGTATTCAGCTTTGTTGACACTCAACTAACACGCGCAGTATACTAAACTTTTTGTGCTTATTTACATGACGTCAACTTATGTTTATTGCAGTTTGAAGCCATTTTCTTTTGTTTAGTGTCGACATTAAGACAGATAAATGCCAAATGAAGTTTTAAATATAATACAAGGAAAGTGTCGAATACAAGTTCGGTTATTTGCTAAGCACTAACGCCTAAATCATACGCGAAGTCGCGTCATTTAAGTTTTATAAACATCGCTTCATAAACGTATCTGTATTCAAAATAAACCTAGGATTCCATAAATGGACACCACTAGAGCTACGATATAATGGTGTATAACGGTATAGTTAAATTGTGTACGCGATCTTTTGGAAGTTATATAATCGAACATATTTTTATGTATGATGGACCGCTGTATACTGCATCTACAAGTAAGTCGATTGCCGTGTATAAACCACTAGATAAACGTCAAGGGAAATTCAACAAACACGTTTCTCATTCAAGAAATTGGAACACAAAACGTATACTTCTTATTTTTAAGGTGAGCAGTGGGTCTTATCGGTGTATTATAGATGTTGGACGATTGCGATCAGTACGCATTACTTAATGTTAAAGTTATAGTCAAAATGCAAGCACTATTGGAAGTTGTTAAACTTTCATGATTAGTATTTCAATCCGTGTCTGCACATTGCTACTGCTATTGCACTCGTTGCGCATTGTTTACACAGTCGTTTTAATATATATCTCTAATATGATGTATTGAAAATATGACAAATTATTTAACGATGCTGTCTGTAACAAATTCGAAATAGTTTGATTTACTTTCAAGAACGTACGTATTAATCAATAAATTGATTTTGAATCAAAAAGCCCACATTCAAACCTTAATAAAACCATTTCTCAATTGCAATTGAATTAAACTTGAAAATATATTCATCAATTTTGACCTTGACGTTAGAAGCTTAAGCTCTATGTTGTTAGATACTTGAACATTTTACGCTCAGGACATGTTTATTTAATGAACAAATCGACCGTTGACCCTTATTTACAGCTGTAGGCGCAATTGTTTGTTTAATTATATGTGTTATATTCATCATTTCTCAATACCCTGGTTGAATATATGTGTTAAACAATTGTGAAGCCTTACAATAACGCATGGCAATGCTTTTGAAAATATCGTACTACCTCACGGTGCTGTTACTTTATAATATGTGCATATGTAATACGAATAAGTAAATGTATGAATGAATACATGACTTAACGAATTAATGTTTGACTGTTAACAAACTGAACGAACGATCGAATCAGGGAATCATGAATGAATTAATTAATATGTATATGATTTATCAGCAAATATCCATATGCAAGAGAGCCAAGATTACCCTAGATAATCTTTACACAACCATTACTTGTCAACAAATACGTAAGCAAACGTTTATTTGAAATATATTTATTGTGCGTTTTATTGACATCATCAATTTGCAGAACAGTTCTCCTGTATCCCAGACCATTACAGCGACGGACGTGTGCTAACGGTACATCGTAAAACCATGATATCTCTTGCTGAAGCTGTAAACGAAATTACGGTTTGCACACGTGACTAAGTTACATGGATCCCTCAAATGCTGAGTTCAAAACATTGAGCATTTTCTAAAACAACATCTTTTTATTTGGATGACACACACGCGTTTGTACTATTAAGCGTGTCAGATTTAATGGTATCTGACACCCAAAAATTCAGCCAGTGAATCGTATACATCGTCTTTAACTAAGCGTGTCGATAAAACACGGTGTTCGGTTTCGACAGGGATTGATTTATGTGCCAATTATTATTATTGTCAGATTATGAGTGATCAATTTTTATTCAACAGTACGTAAATAAAGCATACAACGAACACATCATCTGAATAAAAAACCTGCGCAATTATTTAGCCACTTTTCGGCATTCTTGTAATGTTCCTTTTCTGTTTTTATTCGTGCGTTATTTAAAAGCACATTGCCTGATGTCTATTTGGGATATGTGCATCAAGTTGTAGCAATGAATACATTGTTTTGTGCTAATTGGTGTCGACACCTATTCGATCGCAATGCCAACAAACCACACGTATAGCATTCTAAAAAATAAAAACCTCATTTACCCAATATTGAAATCTGTCTAGATGTATTCGACCATGCATTTGCTAACGTAAGACTCACTTGACAAGCGTATTGTGAGGGCTTAACTTGTCAACAGAATGCGATGATTGGCATGTAATTAACTGATGTCAACAGCACTGGCAAGAATTGTAACCTAACTGAACTCGATGTACCGGTTAGCATGCGCATTACGATATGCAGTGTGCATATTAAGAGTGTTGTTATTACCATGCCGTGTACTTGTAAGGCAATATATTTGTGCTTAGTATAGATAATATTACATCAAAATGCGCTCAATATTAGAATAATGTTTACTTGTACTTCTTGCAATCAGTCATTGGATTCTGACTGCGTTTGATTTATTACATAAAGTAGTACATATTGCCAACATAAATGGGACGAAAGCTGATATGAAAGTAAATTCACTTTTGGTGTTCAAACGTAACACTGAGTATAATTCATTAATGACAGTTCTATCATTGTATACAGCCTTTGGCTATGTTTTAATATAGTGTATACTAATTATTACTGCTCATTTTATTACATAATCATAGATTTTTATTTACGATGCACATATCATACAATCAATGAGTTCACGCATTGACGTTACATGTCTTGTCGAAAACACATATGATGTGGTCAGTGCTTTCTAAAGACTACGAATTAACAAAGAGTTGGAAGGGTCAACTGAATATGGCGTTTTAATTGCATAACACTAAAACATGTACTGGATGTTATGAGCGAAATTTGAAAGGGATCAAACATATCCACTACTAAGCGAACGTAGACAGGCATATGTCAGAAGTTGAGTTTATCGCTCAAATCCGGTGATGCTTTTTTTCTTTCTAAATAATCAAACCCCGCCATTATACGAAAGATGGTATATTTAATTATTTACTATTACATTATAGCTTCAGTTTAATGCAATGTATGTTCTTGTCCATATGATGCCGATGAAAACTATTCCATGTTAATTCGCAGGGATTATTCAATACTCTTCGATGGAGCAGTGTAACACTAATGTAGTCTAGAAACAAATTTTGTCAGCTTTCATCAAATATTTTTGTCTGACGAACAAGTTTTTTTGCAGGCTTTATTTTTGTGTTTACAAAAAATCGACTCCCGTCAATGCACCGGATAGCCGGATAGCATTAACAAGAAGTTTAGCATACTTTACTAAGTTAAGGCTCTAAATATCGACATGCTATCCGTAATTGTCACATTTTATTCATTTTGGAATTCATTTACGTATATGCTATCGTTCATTTATTACGTAAATTAAATATCGGTATAAAGAAGTGAAACTCCAGAAACTGGAGCAGTATTGCAATTCTAATTCAGGAACGAAAGTCATTAACAAGTAATAGTAATTAGTATTTCAGATTGCATATATTAATATTAAGTATTAAAATCACTAATATTTATACTGAAGACAAATTTAATAATTGACTTACACGGTTATAATGTGAAAAACAACACAAAAACACCATAAAACAAACACTTTAATACGGCAAAAATGACAAACGCACTAGCGAACGACCAATCGAAGTTGCATACAACTCTTTACGGTAGTTAACATATTAAATTGTCGTTGCATTGAGCTTACTAATCCCATTTCAAATCGTAAAATCAATCTAAATATATTATTTCCAATTAGCTCACGTTATTTTAGAGCTAGCGATATATTACGTATGTTTCAGGGAGTGCTTGTTTAGGTTACGCTATTATTTTGCTTTTTAATTTTAACCTTAAACTTATAGTACTAACCCATATTTATCTGAAGACTATTTGTAAATGATATGTTTGTATCGCAAAGGTAACATGAATTGAACTTCACAGTTTTAGTTAACTAGACAGTACAATATATACAACATTACAGTTAAATGTGTCTGTAACAAACCACGCACTGTCTGGTTTCGCGTCTTTTTGAGAAATGTTCCTGTTAAGAATCTTCGCATATTTCCAATTATCTCAAATGAGCGATTCATGCCAACTTTATTGGCCATAAGCCGGAAAATTAGTTCACTTATGTTATCCAGTCTGCCGTTAACTGATTCCTTATGAAGTGATTCAAATGTCTTTCCATTTCTTAAACGACACCACTGTTTCTAGAATGGCCTTCAAACTGTATTATTGTATATCGATTATTACAGTGATAGTTTATCTGCCGTTTAGCAAACTATATTACAGTGTCACCGCAACATGTGTTATAGTAAGTTTCGCCTTCCTTTCAAACCACTTTCAGTATAACAATGCATTACTTGTTAAGCAAAGTTTGTGATGAAGTACATGTATAAATAGTAGAAAGACACACGTCGACTTCTAATTAAATTTATAATTAGCCAGACATACATACCATATAATTATATCAACAAATATCACGGTGACGCTTTGCAAAATTAAGTGATTTTTGTCATAGGGGTTATTCGTTTCCATACCGATTTATTGATATCGAAACGTATGTAAGTCACTTCCAATCCGCTTTTATTGTTGAGTGCAAGTGCTTGTGTTTGGCTTTATGTGTAAAGATAACAAATATACATGCTAGCAACTTACAATAAACACACTGAGCCAACGGATCCCAAAATACACCATAGTGATATTAGTGTATTCCAACATCCTATACTGTCTAATTAGTGTGTGTACCGTATGTTTATTATATGATGAGTGCAAATACGTTTACAATAAGTACATATATCAATTTACCGGAAGATTGATGTTTAACCGAAGGTATGTTTTAATGTATCTTTGTGTTATACTGGATTTACGTTAACACTGCACACACGCATGTATTTGAAGTATAACTTTAAAAATATTCATGCATTTATTTTACAAACGATCATATAATTAAGCTTCATGCAACGAACAGCATATAATATTCTCCTTCAATTAGGAAAATATGCATTTGATTAATTTTACGGGTTAAGGCTACATTGGCTAGCGAAAGATTCGTTCTATGTTACTTAACCACCATCCAAATTCGCATAGTATCAATAAATATCATGTTAAAAACAGAAATATATACATCTATATGCATCTTTGATATTGTAAATGGTCGTGTGTGCCTTTTTATGAACTCGATAAGGTCTCAAGCTGTCTTTAGATTGCCTTAATCGGCATGCATATATAAGTCGATATCAACACTCTTGCAAGAACTTGAATCGATTCGCACGTGATAACATGAATTTGGAGTTAAAGCAAACTTCAGAATTGCTTTTCGTAAACAAACAACATGATATAAAATAAACTTGTGTGCGTACCAAAAGTTGTAAATCTGGCAATAAGCGAACTTGATGTAGAGAAAGATTATTTGATGTGGTTTCGTTTGTTTTAATAGCAACTTAAAATTATGGTCATTACGTATAGAAGATGTATTAACGTTGGAGAGATTAAATGGTTGTCCGGTGTCGAATGAAGAAACATATGAGCGGCTAGATCTATTTAGCAACTAATAAATATGTTATATCTGTTCGTATCCGTTTATGATGGAATGATAACATACTCAAAATCAATTTACTTACTCGACTGTGCATCCGAATTAAATGGAACGCTCTTTAATCTGACATCGTGTTTTATTAGTAAAATAAGAATACAATGTTAATCAACAGTATAATAATACACTCATACGTTGGTAATTTTGCCAATAATTGATACTGAAATAACTCGTATAACATAAAACTTTGCATCCAACATATGTATACAATTTTAAAACGGGGTAACGATGTAGTTGTCGTAGGTAAAACGTATTGATTTTCGACTTTTTTTAACACAATGCCAGTTTGTGTTATCTACAAGCCAATCGTATCCGTACATTCACTGGATACACATTAAGCATTACTTAAGAACTGAAAGTGAACAGAAACCTATCGTATAGCAAACATTTGAATCTCTAAAACTTCGTATGTTTACTGGGAAAAGTATTAAGTACATATGTGGGAAGAATTCGGTCAGTAATGCATGCCTAACTGCAAATGTATTGCTATTGAAGTAAATGGTGTTGTTGAAGATCCATAACTTGCTTATGAGGTTAAAATCATTATTATTTTATTATGATAATAATTGCATTTTTTTGCTATCAGCGTGATACAGGTTTCTCTGATTCATCTATACAGATTACTTTTGCATTCAATAATAAAAGCTGGAACTTCCAAATACTTCTTAATTCACACTTTGAAATGGCTTGTACGACTCAAGTAATGTTTAGAAGCAGGAGGTATATGTACTACCTACCTACTTGAATCATTGAACCGTTAGTTTTCATTAAACGAGCAATTTGAAAATGCTGTAGGAGAACTCGTTTGTTAAATTATTTATGTTATGGTTAACCTGTCACTATACCCGACATTCATCCGGTATTCGTCAATGTAGTGAAAGTTATATTAAATGGAGATACTTCAATACAATCGTCCGTTGTGATTTTACAATATTTGTCCTTGTCCGTTTTATGTTTGTATATATATATTATAGCTTCTTTATTACTTACTGAATGAATGTCCTCTCAATGTGATTGATAACTGTTATGAACACAAATAAGATACTTGTCGTAATATATAGGCTTCCGCAGAAAGACGCATCTACATAGGGAATCAGTCGACATACGAAGAAATGGCACACCGTTATACCAATTTGTAAACCAAATTTGTTCGACACTTTTTGTATAATTTTGTTAAATATACCAATTAAATTGTGTTTGAGGTATTAAGCCAGACGATGCTTTTGACCTCTAGTATAAAATAAAAAGGATGTATGCAATCCTTACGTTGTCATTAATAATTATATCACGGTTCAGCAAAGTATATTATGTTCTGTTGAGTTATGTTAGGCTCCAGTTGTTTTTCTCGGACTGATGGACCTTCTTTCTCTTCTGGTGGAAAATCAAGAGGTGTCGTATGACTGGTTTTGTCCGATGATATATCGAAAGTATTTATTTGACTTTAATGAATATATAGAGGAAATATGGTTGGTGACTTTTGATAGCATGTGATATCATATGTGTCTGCTATATGGCGGAGGACATGGGTGGAGTTATTAAGTGTAATCGGTCAAGGATAGAACCAGACTTAAAATATTGGATCGGCTCCGCTAAAAGTCATTGTGGAACTGTGGCATTATGAAATGAAATATCGTAATCATGAACTATTCAAACGATTAATGCTGCGTGGATGCAGTTACTTGTATCCCCGTACACTTATTTAATGTTGTTATATTTTAGCCTTCAGAGGCTTGTAGCGGTATTGTTATTTTTATTATTTTTGGAAACCTTGTTTAAGACCGTTCTTATACTTAGGTTCTTATACATTCTCTGTATTTATAATGCTTACTTGCATGTTCATCAATTGTGAGTTCCGAAGGTAATGCGGAATATTTACAGACCATTAAATGACCAGCTGCCTTTTACCCTTATATGTAACGGCAATGTATATTAATGTAATTGCAAGATTGGTGGTTTCAACAATATATAAAACTATGGACATATTAATTACAAAAAACCCTAAAGATATATGTTGTTTCGTTTTGTGCCGTACTGTACCGTTTTGGCAATTGGCTCCTTGCCATAAATAAAGGACCACGAAGGTGTGTATGATAGAAATGCAATACTGCTGCAGCTTCTGGAGTTTCACTTCTTTATATTAATATAATAATACCACACTATGTTAATTGCACTATATAACAATGATAGTAACATGTATTAAAAATCGTTGAAAGCAAGAGCATCTTAACTTCAGCAAATGTTTGCGAGAGTCAGAGAAATTATGAGTTAAACTACTATAATATGATCACCCTTTTCAGCAATAATACTGTCTGCAAGATCATTTAAGCGAAAGCGCTATAATTCTAGCCCATTGATATACCCTGGCATCAGTTGATGAAGCAGTTAATGGTAGACCGATGTACTCAAGTGGATTCATTTTCCGGGTTATTACCAATAAACGTATCAAGAAGTGCTCTTTGGAGATAATTTGGAAACTGCAGAGTAGCTAAATAATGACAGCCTAAAACAGAAGCGGAAACAATAAGTGCGTGTCCCTATAGTTCATGATATTGTTTGCAGACTGTGTCTACTTGATATCTACACGCACAAATAAAAATAAAACATAATATCTGAAAACTATATCCAAAATAAACCAAATGTATTAAAAACATTCCTTTATTCTCATCTGATGTTTAAAGCTTCAAACCTTATAACATGCTTACCTTCGTAGCAAGATTAATTATATTAATCGTTCTTTACGTTGTTGTTTTTTGATAACTATATTTTTGTAATGTTATAGTTATTACAAATCAAACTTATAATACATCTCAATATCAGTTGAATAGTATTAGACGACTTGAACGAAGCCATCGAAATAGATAAGTCACGTATTACTTGATGTCGTCGTTGTTTTACTATTTATTAACATGCACAATATACATTATATTGAATATGCGTCACTAATAATCGTCATAAAACGATAAACGCCATGTACTTTTAAAGAACAATTACTTGACAATTGTCGAAGTAAGATATTCATTTATTTTAATTTACTTTCTAACAATACTTGAGCAATCAAACTGTTTATCTATTTGTATTTGGATCTCATTTCATTTGTTTACAAAAATAATAAGATTATTCATTTTTATTACCATTTTAGTAGGTTACAATACATGTTTTATAACCGTTGTTACACTAGTTTTGTTTGTTCATATGTCTGTTGAAACTATTGACACAATTATTGCCGATAACATATCAACTGTATTTCATTTGAGTCATAGTGTACGATGCTAATGCAGAAACGATTTCCCTTTCTACATAACATTAAGTGTCTCCACATTATTTGCTGATGATAATGTACCTATTTACATCAGTTAATTCTTAAAAGGACTAGTTTAAGCAACACTTTGAATAGCTTGAGTGCTCGTGTAAGTATTGTCAAAACTGGAATAGTGTTGTTGGAGCTCGACTATGCCTATACAGAGCATACTTCTAATTATCCAAAATTACACAAATCTCGCACTATGTATGTTTGTATGGGAAATATTTACCTTCAAATTTTGCTGGCTCAGACTGTCAATGGAATTCGATAATATCCCTACAATTTACTGTTAACATCGGAAACACTAGAGAACAGAACAGACATTGATTTAACAGTAAGAACGTGCATTCTGCTATAAAGGACATCATCATAAATGTATTTTATGTCACCAACAGATGTTAATTGGTAATGAAAATTAAGAAAATGGAACAATTGGTCAATATTACTAGTGCAATATGTTTTAATGACTAAATAGGTACAAATTAACAAACTAAATTATGAATGTCGAAATGGAATTCCACTGATTTGCTTCTGAAAAGAAAGCAATATAATTGTATAACTGGAGATAGGATATTAGTTTGTTTCTCCATGTCCTTGTTTGTCTCCTATTATATTCATGTTCGATCGTATTTTTTCACCGAATCCGTAAGACTCTCAATAGGTAAATAAGTATGGAATCGGTACCTTTATACAGGATTATGCTTTGACACAGACTAAAGGTCAAATGCCAGTGTTTATTAGCACAAACGTTACTGGTACGAGAAAAAAGCGCCCAAGATCAAAAATCAGTGATTGTGGGGAGCATTATGCGAACATTCGGATAATAAGTCAGTAACCCACGCAAATTAATGAATAATGACAACACTGCACCTAACTGTCTTGGTTGAAGGCATGTAAGTGATGGAATTATGTTGAATGACCAAATACGATATGANTTGCACAAGTGAATTAAGTGCTGGCTAACGACCAATGAACTGATAAATACTTGCTCTATTGGGACCACTGCGAAGGTGCTAAGAAAAGACGAGTCCAAAAACCAAAATCGTAAACAAACATTGCGAAGTATGTTACTAATATTATTTAATGTATTATATGTAACAGTGTCAACGTGAATTGCACGACAGAGTTAATCATCCGAAGTATTATTCTTGAAAGCAGAGATATTGGCAATACACGTTGTTAGAACATTACATAATTGTGTTCAACTGAATGTTTTATTGTGTTGTATGAATGTGCTCATGTTAACAAAATAAACAATTCATGCTGATATAAAAGTAGATTAATCTGTAACTCAATCTGATCTGATGTTGGACCACTTATTAGACAATTATTGATTTTATTTTCTTAAAAGTAATAAAACATAAAATATGTCCGTATTAAAGATATTATTTATGTTCGGACCTAATCAACCACTTGTTTTAATCCTATGTTCAATATGACTATCTTACTTGGCGCTTGAAATATAAGCTTAATCTTGTTTAATTTAATTAAACACCTTTGATATCCGTATACAGTCACATTTATGAGCACCCACTTATCATATTTTGAATTGTAGGCTTTAAATGTCTTCATACCTATCAAGAAGCATGGGGGTACGGAATGCAGTGATAATGAAAACGGGTTTGACATTGAACTGGTGCACATACTTGAATATTTGTGTTGCATATGCTAATGTTATATATCTATGTGTGTTTTGGGTACTTTTAAAAGTTGGCATAAGTTTATTGGCCCCGGGGATTTATCAAACAATTTTGGTTTAAAATAATTAAACTGAGTACATGTAGTGGAATGCAATATACAAGTACCCTCTAAGGAGGGCTATTTTATTAATGCAGTATTTACATCAATATAATAATGAACATACTTCATAAACACATTAGGAGCGCAAAACTTGATATCGAGATGGCATAACTAATATAATGGAAAAACACATAAAATAACATAAATAAATTGCATTACTAATATCATGGAAATAAACATAAAACAAGCAAATTCGTTGAATTGATATCGCCCGCCAATTTCAATACTTTGTGACAGACGGAATGACAGACGGACGGACGGACAACGCCAATTCTATATCCCTCCGCCTTTGGCGGGGGATGATTAAAGAACTTAATAAATAATCGCATACACAATACATAATTAATATTAATAAGGTATCATTGGTAGAAACGAAGGCGATATGAACTGATTTTGATAGTCGCATACGTAAAGAAAACATAGGTTATCACCATCTCTTTCTATTCATTCTGCGTGTGTACCATGTCCAGTATATATGAACTCGTCTTATTTGCCGTTCGTATCGCCGAACGTGTTCAAGTTGGGATAATTGCAGTTTATCTGAAAACGTTGAGGGTTAGTTTCTTCTTTAAGAAGACAACGTTAGCCCTTTAAAAATAAATAACTATTCCATTCACAGAAGTTAAATTGTTATGAATGAAATGTACCGCATTACGCATGTGCCGTATCTATAACGACAGTGTTGTTATCTTCTCGCGGTAACGATTTAAGCAGGCGTTAGTTCGAAGCCTACTAGAGACGCGATCGAAACAATATGGTTTGTTCAGTATACATTTCCTTAAATATGATGTCGTCAACTTCAAAAATGTCTACCTAAAAAGAGGGACTTTCCGTTTGTTGTACATTTATATATTTAAGATAAAACATCAATATGCGCATTTAATGTTGAATTTTCTAATTTCGTTTTGTTTACGTTATTAAATTTGATTGTATTTGATATAAGTACAAACCTAGATGAGGTTAAACAGGATGTAAACAATCTAATAAAACAGGCGATCATATTTTGAATGAATTATAATGCTAACTAAACGACAAATCGGATATTAAGTACACTTTGATCTGTTTTGGACAACGGACTTTGCGTTATATATCAAAAGCAGACAAAACTTACTACGTGAATGTTACATGTCAACAGTTATGTCAACAAACTCCGTTGAAACATAAAAAATATGGATCATGTTATCTACCCAACGATTGATTTTCATAAACTTAAAATAAAAAATCGAACGTATATATCAATTGTGCTACTATTTAACCAATCGAGATATGGTTTAGTTAAATGCGAATATTGTTTGTGTATTGCTTTACCTAACGGTAGGTGCTTTCTATAACGCCGCGATACGTATGTTAAAAATCTGTTTTTATTAAATGAAGAGACTTGATGAAATGTGCGGTTGTTTGTGTATAATTGTGACGATTTTGGCCGGTATTTTATCCTTTAGGTTCATTATTCTTTGGGTGCATTCATATTGGTAACATCAAAACGAAAGTACGTTTCCCGTTGGCAAATCGTTAACTTTTCGGTAAGTTCCACGCACATAGTATGTGCATTTAAGATTGATCATTGTATTTTCATGTACATAATTTAATTATTTAATAATACAAGTCGGTTACAAACATGCACAATATGTTTTTGCATGATATAGTAGTAGTATAATACAGTTACTGCTTGAAACGGTAGGGTTGTATTTTCATGAAATAGTAGGGTTGTGTCTTTAACAAGGTGGTCACGTGAACCATAAGTATATAAAGCGCTGCTATACTGGGAGCAGTCAGTCTGCGTTCGATTGCCGATCAGAGCACATCGTTAAATACGTTGCATTAATTAGAGACCTTATACCATTGGAATTATCTGGGACTTTGGATGCCTTTTGAGTAGAAGTGACCCAAGCAACTTTAATTAGCTTGCTGGGTAGCTTCAATAGAGACTCATACCTTTGTCCGGGTCACAGGTTTTCATTGGTAATATAAGACAGTGCACGTGTCAGGTCTCGTAGGTCACCTGAGTGGTTCAAGCTCATTATTAGCGCTTGTACTACAGTGACCGATTGTCTTCCTTGCACAACGCAGAGGGGGGACATTGATTGTCTTCCTTGCGTAACGCAGAGGGGAGACACTGCAGACTCGTTGCTATAGGTGTAAGACACCCCAAGGTCGACCCAGGTCAACCCAAGACACCCCAAGTCGACCCAAGTCGACTCAAGTCAACCCAAGACACCCAAGTCGAACCAAGTCATCCCACGTTGACCCAAGTCAACCCGAGTCGACCCAAGTCAACCCGAGTCAACCCAAGTCGACCCAAGTCGACCCAAGACACCCTAGGTGACCCAAGTGATCAAAGCAATCCAAGTCGCACAGGGCATACGGAACCGGCTTGTATAGAGGCAAATTATAGTATTTGTTTATCAAATCACACGGCTAAGGAAAGCCCGAGGAAAAGCCATTATATATATATCCCGAAGGAACGAACGGTAGACACGTTACATAATTAAAATGGCTAGTTTAATACATAGTTGAATGTAAAAGTGTTAAAAAATGCCTTACTAAAAATAGTTGGATTACTTAATTTCAAATATCATATGAGGGCTGACACATTTAGTATATATGTGCGTATTATAACTACCTTTATAAATACACATCCTGACAGAGTTGAATACTTCGGTGAGAATATACATTTATTATGTTCATGCACTTCAACAAGTGACTACAACTCGACTTCCATACGGCGGGTTTCCATTTAAAAGGTAAGTGCATGCTGGTTTATTACGTAAACTTATACCAGCCTATTACCAATACGATAATTACGTTCTTAGATTAATCATAATACAGAGGTGCATTTTGTCAGAAACCACTATATATGTGTTTGCCCAGCTGTGCAGGTCATTCGTGTTTCCTTCATAACTTATTGTTTATGTTAACATGTTCAATTAAATAACCTGCAGGGAAATACTGAGTATATCATGTTCATATTTATGTTTAAAAAGTGTTTTAAATGATGCATAATATAATAACGTATTATAATAGTATGCATATCGCAATCGATTTATGTTAACACACACTTTTAGAGAGTGTTTATGACTCGTTCGTTAGATAATAAACTTTAGCTATCACTAACTTACCGTTGCAGCAGTCTTTTGGTATTAACTTTATGTCGATCAAAATACAAATACAATGCGTTTTACCCCTTAAGTTAACTTGTTGATTTCAGGTTAGTTTTAAGTTTCTGTGTTCGAAATCTGGTAATGAATTTGCATTACATTTTTCGTTGACATGATGCGTTTTTGAACATAACTAACATTTAGTGCGTTTCTTGAAAAGAAATAGCGTCATTGACTTGAAACTTTAAAACGATATATTAGTTAAATGCCGATATAAAATACAGGGATGGCATTGTCTGCTTTCGGATTTAAACCGTTAAAGGTTGTTCCTAGTAATGTGGGACAATAATTATTTTCACGAGCACTTGCGCGATTGCAAATGTCTATTTGTTCCCACTTTACGAATGAAATATTTATATAAATCCCCAAACACAAATGTGTTTTTATTTTCTTATATTAGCTTCTTTCAAGGCGTTNATGTCTATTTGTTCCCACTTTACTAATGAAATATTTATATAAATCCCCAAACACAAATGTGTTTTTATTTTCTTATATTAGCTACTTTTAAGGCGTTTTATGTCATACCATGTTTTTAATCGACTTGTATTGAAGTAATTCACCATTCCAGTTCTTTGCTTGATATCAATGAATATTTGCTTGGATATCAAAAGAAATTTGTTGGGGCTGTAACTGGCCAAAAGGCATGACATTTATGGCTGTCTTCGTGCGAGTCGTTTTTACCCTAGTAGAACAATATTTAAATTAACCAAAACACCATCAAACGTCAGATTTAAATTTGTTTTATTTCATTCAATATTGAGGTTTGATAATACTTGAGCTTTTTTAGTTGGAACTGTAGTTTTAACATTTGCTGCTTTTTATATGTTCTCGTCTTTGTTGATTTATTATATTAAAGTGACATGACATTCATCAATACTAAATTCCAAACAATTTTGAAATTAAACACGTAGTCCCTAATCAGAATAGTAAGAGAGATATAGGGAAATATCTCCTCGATAATTAAAAATATCAAATATTTCTTTGATAAGTCACCATCTTTTGCATGTGATAGTTTTTTGTTCATATCCTAAAAGAGGTTAACGCAAAATTACGTTTATAAGTTTTGTTATGGAGTTGCATTAAATACTTTTTGGAAAATACCTATATGTATTAATTTATAAAGCTTAATACTCATATTCATTGTTGTTGTCTTGAAGAAATATTGTCTGTATGACCAATTCTGTCCGCCGTAAGTTCTTTCTGCTCGACCATTTTCTTTACCAAAAGACACACACTGATCTCTGATTTGTTACTTAGCCATGCCGTAACGGCCTTCGATGTGGCACACAAACAGTGGTTATTACATATTCTTAAATATATCAGCAGAGCAGAATGACAGGTCAACCATCATCATCAAGGCACAGTGATGCGGCAAGTGGCTGCAACAGCGTCCAATATACAACAAATCGACCCCTACCATCTGATCTCAAGATCCGAATAGGCCCTCATTTTTAAGCTGCGAACAAGCCACACACGTACCGTTAAGGATGGGCTTGTCAGAAAAGTGCGCCAGTCAGACTAGCAGCAAGACAACAGAATACTTGCTGCAGTCCTTCCTACTAAACGACGGCTTAAGACACCAAATCTGCGGGAGGAGACCACGACACAAGGGAAGCTCTACGGCAGTCTGGACGACCTGCAGCGCACGGCAACCTTTGCGCAGCGACCAGGCGTGTCNCACAGCGATGCGGCAAGTGGCTGCAACAGCGTCCAATATACAACAAATCGACCCCTACCATCTGATCTCAGGATCCGAAAAGGCCCTCATTTTTAAGCTGCGAACTAGCCACATACGTACCGTAAAGGATTGGCTAGTCAGAAAAGTGCGCCAGTCAGACTAGCAGTAAGACAACAGAACACTTGCTGCACTCCTTCCTATTAAACGACGGCTTAAGACACCAACTCTGGGCGGAGGAGACCACCACACAAGGGAAGCTCTACGGCAGTCTGGACGACCTGCAGCGCACGGCAACCTTTGCGCAGCGACCAGGCGTGTCATTATGAGTGATCGATTTATACTTTGGAGTACCAATGCGTATTCATATGATCTATGATAACAACTGTTTTACACAAGCTAACCGATACACCGAATTGAACAGGGCCTAAAAATAAATAATGAATACATCAATGTACATAGTTCACTTTATTTTAGAAACAACACACTACATGAGATACATATAATAAATACAACAGGTATATTTCCCTGGTTTTATACTTTGGAATGTCAATACGTATTCATGTCATCAATGACCACAATTTGTTTTTTAATCCATTTACTTGAACAACAAATTAAGGTTTGCCATCTTTATATTATTGGTTTGATGATAGCATCTATCGCCCATACCAAAATCATCATTTAAGTTGATATCTAAAGACAATATTTAAATACCAATGTATGAATTAGCTTTCAATAACATATCAAATAGCAATGTTTTAATGAATATTAAAGCATATTGTACATAATTGTGATCACTATTGTTTGTGAAGTGTATGCTATTGCTTTGGATAATTATTTGTTGATAACTGTATAGTATTTTCCTCCTCGATTGAGTCAATAATAAGTAATATTTAGACGCACAATCTCTATTTAAAATCGTACTGCATGCAAACGGTTGTTGTTTCTTTGCAATGTCAATGATGTTCGCAAGATGTGATATGTTTGGCAAGGAAAATGTATTGCCTTAGTTCCAACTTTATTAATTATGCGAATATGGCATTACGTTTGTGAGGAAGGCCAATTGTATTCTTTGCAATAAAGCCAACATGTTTGAGGAATGCACACATGTATCGAATGGGACGCTTAATGTAAAGCGCATGGTTATTGATATTGAAGTACTACCATAATTGAATATATCAGTCTTGTGAACACGAAACATGTATTTGCGGATGGTTGGCATTTGTTGAGTCGTCATTAAATAATTAAAAACGTATTTTCGGAATGACAGTCATACATAAATGCAACAATTTAACGCATTTATTAACAATGCAATACATAGAATTAAACACAAAATTAGGATATGTCAATTATAAAGTATATACGTCAGCACGTACGAAAAGAGCACATTTTTGTGTAAAGAATAGCTTTCCTAAAACGATGTGATAGTATATGGACACATGGAAGAACTCGGTGTGTTTGCAGAGCATAGAGAATGCATCGAGCGTTACATGTACTTAGGTATATGTGTTGTGACGCATACTTGCATTGCACACAAGAACAGTTGTTTATATAAACATCACAATGTTACGGCAATTGTGTAACGCATACGAATATATGAATGTGTGTCAGAATAAATAGTGGATAGCGAAAACGATACTGACTTGGTCAGTGAATAATCATAAAGACCATTAACACATATGCAATATCTAGCCTCGTCAAATGAACAGCACTCAAGATTAGTAAATGCATACTATCTTCATAAATTTTATTTTTTATATAGCAAGCACTTAACATGAGTTAACAAACTGTTTATATTTAGACTTTTTTAGCAAGAAAATTTGATACATTTTATAATATACGATACAACTACTTGAGCAAAAACGCTCAATATAAATGCGAACATCCTCAAGTGCTCGTTTTCAAAATTGAACTTGGTAACAAATGACGCATAGGATCCTGCACATATTTGCTCGATTTAATTATCCATTTGACGCAACGTTCATGTTAATTAAATTGGATCTTTCAAACAAATGGGCGCAATTTCAGATTTGATTAACAAAATCACAATATCGCTATGCATATTAAAGTTATAAAACTATAACGGCTCATGCGTGCCAAGTAATTTATTTTGCATATTAAAGATATTACAGCGAAATCGAACAAAGTTATTGTGAGTATAAGGAGTTTTTTCCTTGAACAAGTCGAAGCAGTGCAGTACGTGTGATAAAAAAGCGGATCAATCATCCTGCGACAGAGTGCACATTTACATCAATAACAGGTTCTATGACAGATGTTGCAAAGGACACCTACAATAACAACATGTATGCATGCGATTTTAGACCAGCGTTTCCTTCTTAAATACATGGATTTAACCTATGATTAACATAAAAATGGCAGTATAGATGAGCAAAAATAATACTCAACGATGATTCAACTATCGATACTATGTTGGGTACTTTTTCTGTACGTTGATGTAAAACATATGTGTTGTATTAAAAATGTTTATATACTGAATAGAAGTCTGCATGTTGCAATTCGCAAACAAACTTAAGTTGGTAAAAGTGCTGATGTGCTTAAATGTTCTTGCATGTATGCGTATTTTAGTATGATATACATCGTAATACTAAGATGTATATTCTTTGTTTACGATTTATTATCAAACCAAAGTACATAATTTACATCTGTACACTTTTATTGTCTGGTTTTAACAGTATGTATAACTTACACGTGTGTATCATCCCAAAAAGGTAATTACTATGCTGGAGATTTTTCGTACTAC
>VMBQ01003605.1:76916-102496 GCA_007657795.1 Dreissena rostriformis | reverse complement strand
GTTCCAGCGCTCAAAGGGTTAATGCATGTGCGTAAAGTGTTGTCCAAGTTTAGCCTGTGTAGACCGCAATCTGTGACGACACTTTGCTTCTAAACTGGATTTTTGCTAAGAAGGGCCTCTTTTTAACAAAAAATACCATTTAAGCAAAGCATGTCTTCACTGATTAGCCTGTGCAGACTGTACTAGGAGAGCACTTTACGCAAATGCATTAAACCCCTGCAATGAAATCAGAAGATACACCCGTTCAATGTTCGAAACAAAAAAATAATTATAATCTAAATCGATTAAAACGAATGTCTTTCTTCACATTGTAACTTATTTGATGCGTTTTAATTGTTGTCTCACAGAAAAGATCCCCCGACCAGTCGGACAGTGGCCCTCCTTGTTGAAGAGTTCCTGACATTCCAGGAGTCCAGGCCAGGATTTGTCATCGACTCGGGATCAGAGGTTAACCACTGCTTTTTGTTATGAATTTTGTTTCGGGAAAACGGGGCTTAAGAAATATGCGTAAATATGTGCAGTTTGCCTAGGCTAATCAATGACAACACTTTCGGTTTTTATTGTATTTTTCAATTTAAGGAAGCCTCTTCTCAGCGGAAAATCCATTGAAGGCACAAAGTGTCTTCCCTGATTAGCATGTGGGGACTTTGCACGTGCATTCAACCCCATTTTCCATGAGCACAGCTCATTTCTTATGGATGTTTATCTGTGACATCTGTACTAAATCATAGTTGTAGAAAGGCAGACCAGTTGCTTAATTGAAAAGGCTGTTCATACAGAGTTTTTGAAATTCGAGCACCAAACCGTCCACATAACTTATTATTGGTAATAAAATAATGTTCAACTAGGGCATTTGAATAATTGTGTGCACTTAGCACTGATAAATTGATTGAACAGTCTCTGCAAAACTCTCAAAACCATTTCTGGCCACAAGGGTATAGTAATCTTGTAACTGTTATTGGTTGGAACTCTAATCTACTGCCCAGTCAACAACAAATTGATGCTTAAACAGGACGCTTTATAGGCTTTCTCCGAGGGTTGCAGGACTATTGTGGAGGAATGGCTTAGGTCGGCTTGACCGTAAAATGTGTTAGTAGTTTAATAAAGCATCATTCTTGGAAAACTGGACTTCATACACAGGCCTTTTGGTGGCGTATCTATGGTCCGTTTAACAGACCCATTCCCATTTAGCAAAAATGTAAAAAAAATCCAATTTGATTTTTTTTTTCCAACTTCCCAAACTTAATTTTTAGAAAGTAGTGTCTTATGATTACTATATCTTAAATTTAATGCAATTATATCTAACAAATTATATAACTATACTTTATATGATTTTGTTCTGCTAATTAAAGTAATTATAAATATTTATATTAAATTAGTTTTTTCCAAATCAGTGGACTTGGCGCACACAAATATTCCCAATCCCGAAATTTCATTTTTTCCCGAAATGTCCAGGAAAAGGCCTGATACATGTGCGTAAAATGATGACTCATATGAGCTTGTAAAGTTCCCACAGGTTAATATGGGTTAACACTTTCTGCCCAAAATGCATTTTCATTTAGAAGAGACTTTCCTTAAATAAAAAATTTCATAAAAGCGGAAAGTGTCATCCCTGGTTAGCCTGTGCAGACTGCACAGGCTTATCTGGGACGACACTACACACATGCATCAAACTCAGTTTTCCAAAAACCAGGCTTAATTTTTTGTATATTAAATCTCAACTTATTAAATTCCAAACTACACATTGTTCAATCCTGCGGCCTGATTTCAGACCCATGAGGAGGAGATGCGAGGCTTTGTGGACAAGGTGGCACGTCTGCTGCAGAAATACTTCCCCGAGACACCAAAACTCATCGCAGAGAAATACGTACCATCCAAAGGTAGTTAAAATGAGAATATGCGCAGCATTCTCGGAAAACTGTGCTTAATGCATGTGCCTGAAGGGTCATCCCAAATTAGCCTTTGCAAGTCTCTTCTAAGCAATTATCCAGTCTAAGAAGAAAGTGTTGTCCCTGATTAGCCTGTGTGGACATGCATTAAGCCAAGTTGTCCCAGAACACTGCGCATATGTACCAACCAAAGGTACTCATAATGTGAAATATGTTCCATCCACAGGAACTCATAATGTAATCCAGTGTACATTACAAAGCTGATGTGAAATAATTGTTTTATCTATATATTTTCTGAATTTTATGTAGTAACTTTATATTCAAAAACGTTTTTTTAAAGGTTTGTCAGTTAAATTATAACAAAATTAGTGTGTGTTTTCTGTAATGAAGTTATTCAACAAAAGCATTTATTTTATGTATGGTAATGTTTCTGTGTGTGTGTTTTTTTTCTTGCTTTATATAGTTCACATGATGACATTGTTTAAACATTGTTCAAGCCTTTTAAACACATTTTTTTGTATCAAGATATAAATAAGAAATAACAATTTAACACGATTAATAGTATAAGAAATACTTGTGTTTGAGAAAAGGGTCGTAAAACATTTCAGTTGTAATGACTAATTTGCTTCATTTGTTGTATTTTTTGAGGATATTTGGAATATAATAGTCCAATAAATGGATTGTAATTTATTTGAGCCTCGTTCTGGGAAAACTGGGCATAATGTAGGTGCGTAAAGTGGCACACTAGATTAACCTGTGCAATCCTCATAGGCTAATCAAGAATGACACTTTCCACCTAGACTGGATTTTTGTGTAGAAGAGACTTCAAACTTTCTTTAAACAAAAAATTACATGAAAGCGGAAATTGTCGTATTTCTGCACAGGCTAATCTGGGACTACACTTTACTCACATGCATTAAGCCCTGTGTTTGCAGAGCATGGCTCAAATGCTTTAGCATTTTAATTAAGGATATAATTTGTTGATAAAATTTCTAAAGGAGTGTTTATCATGGGATAGTAGATGGAAACAGATAATCAGGATATTCACTGGTTTAATTAAGGTCATGATTTAACCCTTTGCATGCTGGGAAATTTGTCGTCTGCTAAAATGTCGTCTGCTGAATTCTAAAATTAGCATTTTCTGTCTCATCTGGATCCAAACTGTTTGCAAAGGCCTTCAAAATTCGGTTCCAGCACTGAAAGAGTTAAAAAATAAAGATTTCAATATTTAGTTTGTATTGTTTTTACATCTATTGCTGAACTAAATATTCTGTGAAGAAATGCATCAATGTCGAATTGGAACTGATCATTTCAAATTTATTGCAGACAAAATTGTGGCCACAGAGGCAGGCAGCTTTGCGGTTTTGAAGGATGGACTGACCATCTTAATCCGACCCCTAATAAGGGCCATGTTTGTAGGTAGGTGGTACCTTTTCTCACGATAAAGATGTTCTGTCTTGAAGATTCTTTACGATATAGATGTTCTGTCTTGAAGATTTTTTACAATATAGATGTACTGTCTTGAAGATTCATTACAATATAGATGTACTGTCTTGAAGATTCTTTACAATATAAATGTACTGTCTTGAAGATTCATTACAATATAGATGTTCTGTCTTGAAGATTCTTTACGATATAGATGTACTGTCTTGAAGATTCTTTACGATATACAGTCCAACCTGTACCTACGACCACCTTTTAATAGCGACCNTACGATATAGATGTACTGTCTTGAAGATTCTTTACGATATAGATGTTCTGTCTTGAAGATTCTTTATGATATAGATGTACTGTCTTAAAGGTTCTTTACGACATTGAAGATATTACATTTTCTGCCCTTATTCATTTTAGCTTTATTGCATTTAAAGCCTTAAGCTAATTCAGACACTCTTGTTTACAAAGCCCTCGATCTGCGTTTTTTGGGGCCGAATATCGGCCCCGTCCCCCATCAAAAAAGTTAACTTTTTTCCCCTTTTGTGGAAAAAAAATCCCCCTTTTTTTATTTTTTTTTAAGAAAGAAGTGTCTCATGATTATTTATCTCAATTTTATTTCAAGTACATCTATCTATTCAAATATACTTAATTATGAAAAAAAAAAAAAATGAATATAGTTCAATCAGTATAAATGTAGTAATAAGAGAGTAAGTAAAAACATTCCCCATAAAAGGGAAACGCCGCAAAAATTCCCCCTCATGAGGGACCTGGGCCCCTTCCTCTGATGGCCAGAGAGGGCCCTGTGTTTACTGTGTAGAACCAGTTATCTTAAGAGAAGATCTTTCAAACGCTTCAAGAGTGGGGATCAAACCCGGGCCTGTATTCATCAACCCATTCTTAAACTTACGAATAAAGAATAGACTTTGAACCAAGAAAAATACGTCCATCGTTTGAATACATACAGGCAACCAGGGGTGTTTATGTCCGTAAAGGAATGTTTTACATAAAGAATGAATGAGATAAAGACAGTTTATGTCAAGTTTGGCTTAAAACTAAAGCAATTTTTGAATAATCCAATAAAAAGAATATTCTTTATTCTTAGACTTAAGTCTAAGAATTGGTTGGTGAATATGGGCCCCGGGACCTCCTGATAGCTAGATGGACACTATATTAAGCCCATCATTTGCAGGTTACCTGCGTATGGAGACGCTGCTCTACGTCTGGGACCAGTACATGATAGGGCTGGACACCCCTGGCTTCAATGTGGAGTGGCTGGCCATTGTCACGGCGATCATCTTGGGCCTCCTCAAGGACAAGTTCAAGGAATGCACAACGGTATGACCTTAGAGAACCTGCTGTGTCTGTGATCTTCAAATGTACCTTCTTATTAATGAGCCATGCTCTGTGAAAATGTGGATTAATGCATGTGCGTAAAGAGTCGTCCCAAATAAGCCTGTACAGTAATTTCCTATTTTATGGAATTTTTTGTTTAAAGGAAGTCTTCTTAACGAAAATTAAGCCCAGGCTGGAAGTGTCTTACCTGATTAGCCTGTTTGTAGACTGCACAGGCAAATCTGGGACGACACATTACGCACAAACATTAAAGAATGCACAACGGTACAACCTTAACCCTTTCCCATTCAGAAGAAAAATGAAAATTGATATATGCAAACAGCATAAAACCAGAACAGTTACTCGAAGTCTGTTCTGGATTTATGCTGTTTGCTGCTCATCAATATCTTAGTTTTGGAAATGAAGGCTTTAAAACTTGAATCTAGTAAGAAAGGTTTTTAATTAATTTTGATTTTCTAAGGGCCTACAAACGCGCCAAAATGCTTATCTAAGCGGTAAAGAGTTAAAAGACCCTTCCATTAATGTGATCTTATTTTAAAATGTCCCTTCCTTCAAATGTTAAAGATGCACAATGGTTATATATATATATTTGCGCAATAGTTGGATATCAAAAGGTGCAAACTTGAAAACTCTGTCCACAGTAGTTGAAATTTTTAAGCACACAGCATCTTGATTCACTCTTTTAGGAGGTTGAACAGATGTTTTCCATTTTAAGCTCTCTGCAGAACAAGATCCTTATTGGGAGCTGTTGCAATTTCCATTTTGTCTGTCATCAGACGACTATTGTCAACATTCACTCTGTTAACTACCAGAGTGTTGGACAGATTTCATAATGTGCCTTATGTATGTAATACTTGTGGAGCAGCTGATTTTCATGAAACGTAAAGCACTTCAAACCTTATACAGGTCTTATACATGGATGAAAATACTGCTGGTCTTTCAGTTGATAAAATAAAACACTTTGGTCAATTGTCATAAAACTTAATCAGCACATTTTTTAAAATAATGTGTTAGCCCAGATTAATTTAAATACAAAAAAAAATCGCAAAAACTGCAACATTTTTTGACATGCCTGTTGACAACAACAGACATATATTGAGATTGACCCAGTTGGCTTGGATATTGGTGGGAGTGTCATGCACAAGAACTTCATTTCTGTGTCAAATTGCATGGTCATCAGTGAAGTGCAAAGGTCAAGTATAATACATCAACCTGAAGAACAGCGTACCTTTATTTTACAGAAGTGACAAGCATTGTGAGTTGGCATGTTGTGCTAAAGAACAAGGTCTCTAGGTACAAAGTTAAGGTTACTATTCAAGGTCAAAGATCAGGATAAAGAAATCAATCCTTAATATTAGTATCGATCCTGGTGCACTTGATAAAGATACACCACATGCCACATACAAAGTGTCACTGAAGCCATTGAATGAGTTGGGGTAATCGTTGCATAAAACTGCATATTAATTTTAGCTAAACTGTGGGAAAATAGGGTTAAATGCATGTGCATGAAGTGTGGTCCCAGATTAGCAATGCAGTCCGCACAGGCTTATCAGGAACGACACTTTTCATTTTATGGAATTTTTCATTGAAAGGAAGTCTAGTCTAAACGAAAATCCAGTCTAAGCAGAAAGTGTCCTCACTGACTATCCTGTGTGGACTGCACAGGCTAATCTGGGACAAGACAATGCAGATGAATTAAGCCCTATTTTCCCATAATGTGGCTCATTTGAATATGATTGACTTTTAGAGACATTTGTTATGCCTGTATTAGACATGAACATTGTGATGGTTCCATTACAGAGTGTTCAGCTGGAGAGTATGCTGAAGAATGAGGGACCCAAACTGACCATAGCCCAGTTCCAGTATGAGGTAATGTACCCCAAACTGACCATAGCCCAGTTCCAGTATGTGGTAATGTACCCCAAACTGACCATAGCCCAGTTCCAGTATGTGGTAATGTACCCCAATCTGACCATAGCCCAGTTCCAGTATGTGGTTATGTACCCCAAACTGACCATAGCCCAGTTACAGTATGTGGTTATGTACCCCAATCTGACCATAGCCCAGTTCCAGTATGAGGTAATAAATACTCAAACAGGTACCCCCAAAAAAATGAATCAGCTGGTTAAAAAATACCAGTGGATCAAGGTCAAATTTTCTGGGAAACACACCTGTTTGGGTTGCTAGTTACAAAGTAAAAGATTATATGTTTTGAGTGAAGAAAGAATCAAACAAGTACGGTCAAATTATCTTCTTTATCATTTAAAGCATTGTTTTCTTTCCAAATAATCATAAATAAATTGAGGACTCAGGATGCAAATATGGTGAATGTACAGTACTGGTGTACAGCAGTACACTTTGAAAGGTGCGTTGTTTTATTTCTTGTTTAAAGACTTAAAGGGCTAGATGGTTTGCTCATATTTGTCCTTTTCAATTCCATAAATGAAGTTGATCAGATATTTTAATCATATAAACCTTGTTTTGGGAAAAATAGTCTTGATAGATGTGTATTAAGTGTCACACTTTCCGCATATCCTGGATTCTTGTTTAGAATAGACATCCTTGAATCGAAAAATTCCATAAAAGCGGAAAGTGTCATCCCTGATTAGCCTGTGCGGACTGCACAAGCTAATCTGGGATGGCACTTTATGCACATGCATTAAGCCCAATTTTCTTCAAAATGAGGCTCATTCTATCCTATGAAACCATCGGCAGGTAAAGAAGCATCACTACCAGGACCTGTGGACCATGCTACAGAAGGACACCAAGTCTGCCATGCCTGTACTTGACCCAACACAAGGTCAGTACTGTACTTAACCCCACACAAGGTCAGTTCTGTACTTGACCCCACACAAGGTCGGTCCTGTACTCAACCAGACACAAGGTAAGTCCTGTTCTCGACCCCACGCAAGGTCAGTCCTGTATTCGACCCCACACAAGGTCAGTCCTGTACTTAACCCCACACAAGGTCAGTCCTGTACTCGACTCCACACAAGGTCAGTCCTGTACTCGACCAGACACAAGGTCAGTCCTGTACTCAACCCCACACAAGGTCAGTCCTGTACTCGACCAGACACAAGGTCAGTCCTGTACTCAACCAGACACAAGGTCAGTCCTGTACTTGATCCCACACAAGTTCAGTACTGTACTTAACCCCACACAAGGTCAGTACTGTACTTGACCCCACACAAGGTCAGTCCTGTACTCAACCAGACACAAGGTCAGTCCTGTACTCGACCCCACACAAGGTCAGTCCTGTACTTGACCCCACACAAGGTCAGTCCTGTACTTGACCCCACACAAGGTTAGTACTGTACTTTACCCCACACAAGGTCAGTCCTGTACTCGACCCCACACAAGGTCAGTCCTGTACTCGACCCCACACAAGGTCAGTCATGTACTCAACCAGACACAAGGTCAGTCCTGTACTCAACCCCACGCAAGGTCAGTCCTGCACTCGACCAGACACAAGGTCAGTCCTGTACTCGACCAGACACAAGGTCAGTCCTGCACTCGACCAGACACAAGGTCAGTCCTGTACTTGACCCCACACAAGGTCAGTCCTGTACTCAACCCCACACAAGGTCAGTCCTGTACTTAACCCCACAAAAGGTCAGTCCTGTACTTAACCCCACACAAGGTCAGTCATGTACTTGACCCCACACAAGGTCAGTACTGTACTAAACCCCACACAAGGTCAGTCCTGTACTTGACCCCACACAAGGTCAGTCCTGTACTCGACCCCACACAAGGTCAGTCCTTTACTTAAACCCACACAAGGTAAGTCCTGTACTTAACCCCACACAAGGTCAGTCCAGTACTCTACCCCACACAAGGTCAGTCCTGTACTCGACCCCACACAAGGTCAGTCCTGTACTCAACCAGACACAAGGTCAGTCCTTTACTCGACCACACACAAGTTCAGTCCTGTACTCGACCCCACACAAGGTCAGTCCTGTACTTGACTCCACACAAGGTCAGACAATGAGTCCTGTACTTAAACCCGCACAAGGTCAGTTTTGTACTTGACTCCACACAAGTTCTGTCCTGTACTCGATCCCACACAAGGTCAGTCCTGTACTCAACCCCACACAAGGTCAGTCCTGTACTTGACCCCACACAAGGTTAGTCCTGTACTTGAACCCACACAAGATCAGTCCTGTACTCAATCCCACACAAGGTCAATCCTGTACTCAACACCACACAAGGTCAGTCATGTATACTTTAACCCAAACAAGGTAAGTGCTGTACTCGATCCCACACAACGTCAGTCGTGTGTTTAACCCCACACAAGGTCAGTCATACCTGTACTTGACCCCATACTGGGTCAGTCATACCCTAAATTGAACCCACACAAGTTCAGTCCTGTACTTGACCACACACAAGGTAAGTCCTTTACTTGACCCCACACAAGGTCAGTCAATCAGTCTGTTCTTTACTGCACACAAGGTCAGTCCTGTACTTAACCCTTCACAATGTCAGTCATGCCTGTTCTTTACCTCACACAAGGTCAGTCCTGTACTTAACCCCACACAAGGTCAGTCATGCCTGTTCTTTACCCCACACAAGGTCAGTCCTGTACTTAACCCCACACAAGGTCAGTCCTGTACTTAACCCCACACAAGGTTAGTCATGTACTTAACCCCAAAAAAGGTCAGTCCTGTACTTAACCCCACACAAGGTCAATCCTGTACTTAACAAGACACAAGGTTAGTCCTGTACTTAACCCCACACAAGGTCAGTCCTGTACTTAACCCAACACAAGGTAAGTCCTGTACTTAACCTCACACAAGGTTAGTCCTGTACTTAAACCCACACACAGTCAGTCCTGTACTTAACCCCACACAATGTCAGTCCTGTACTTAACCCCACACAAGGTCAGTCCTGTACTTAACCCCACACACGGTCAGTCCTGTACTTAACCCCACACAAGGTCAGTCCTGTACGTAACCCCACACAAGGTCAGTCCTGTACTTAACCCCACACAAGGTCAGTCCTGTACTTAACCACACACAAGGTCAGTCCTGTACTTAACCCCACACAAGGTCAGTCCTGTACTTAACCCCACACAAGGTTAGTCATGCCTTTTCTTTTCCCCACACAAGGTCAGACAATCAGTTGGTCTGTTGGTCAAACAGCAAACTGATCATACAGTCATAACAAAAGATTTGTAATCCCAATTTCTAAACCTAGCATCAATATATATCCTGGAAATAATTTCCTGCAACTTATATCCTGGCATCATACCATTGAATTTGTTGGCAATAATCACCAAACTTACAAGTTCTCCATATCAGACCAAGTATAAGCAGGAAAACCTGTCATCAACAAAACGCCACTTTCTTGGAACAATGTTTGTTTAATTGGCAATTAAAGTTGTGATGATGGTTGGGAAAGGAAACTTTATGTAGTCATCAGGCATTGTTTTCCTCTTTGTGAGATTATTTAAGATTACAATTTTCTACTTTGTTTACTGAATTTGCTGTATTTATTTTATTTTTTTAAATTTTCGTTGGTATAACAAATGTTATAAACTCTATTTTAAATTCTTGATTCTTTGAATCTCTATCTTATTTCAGACGTGCCTCCAGCGTGACAACTCTGGTTAAACAGCATATTTATTTTATCACATGAACACTACACAAAAAGAACCATTAAAACCAACCAAGGATCTTATTCCTTTTTCAGACATGCATACAAATCACTATAATTGTATTTTATTTGTTTTTCCATCCAGACAAAAAGACAATCAGACAAAAAAAAAAGTTATATTATTGTAATGAAAATATTCAAATGTTAATTAAATTCCTTCCTCAGCCATGCACCCTGCGTGGCGTCACTGGTTTAACGACATGATCCCGCCATACACCCAGCCGGCAGACCGACGCACGGCGCGGGAGGAACGAGAGGCAGAGCGGGACAGGCTCGGTCAACAGGCTCGGGACCATGCCGCCGCGAATAGGGAGAGGGACCAGCATGCGAGACGGTATGCTACCATAAACCTCGTTCTGGGAAATCTGGGCTTAATGCATGTGCGTAAAGTGTCGTCCCTGATTAGCCTGTGCAGTCCACACAGGCTTATCAGGGACAACACTTTTCGCTTTTATGGCATTTTATGTTATAAGGAAGTCTCTTCTTAATGAAAATCAAATTTATGGGGAGTGTTGTCCCAGATAAGCCTGTGCGGACTGCACAGGCAAATCTGGGATGACACTTTACTCACATGCATTAAGCCCTGTTTTTCCAGAACAAGGCTTACCATAACTGTGCTGATGGGGATGTCCCTTGTGGCTTTTCTTTGTTGTTTGATTTGATACATATTGAGCCTATCTTGTGCCAAAAATCTAATTGTGGACAAATCTTAAGAAATATGCTGCATTTTCAAATGTATATCATTCTCAAAAATAAGTTTGTAAATCAAAAACTTGCTTATTAAACAAAAAAGTATGTTTCCTTACATACATGTAAAATTATTGATGGTCAATTAAATGGAATAGCAGTTACTTAAAATATGCCAGAAATTCTTTAAATTCAGAAACAATTTAAATGTTTGCGTATTGAAAGCTTTAAACGTGTCATTCAAGTAAAGCTAGATCTATTTATAGATTAAAGCCACACACCTTATTTGGCATAGTATAAATAAGAAACATATTTTATCTATGCCAATTAGAATATATCTGGTGGTTACAAGGTAGAAATCCGTCTTTTTTGCGCTTTAAAACTTTAAAATAATCGCGTTTGTCGAGATGGACGTATACGTCTAGAAATCGTACTTTCTGTTTTAAAAGCGATACCGTTTGAAAAAGAAAAAAAAATCTTGCTAACTAGGCTGTAGAATTAATTAAATCCATGCCATTTGGAATATATCTGTTGGATACAAGTTAGAAATCCGTCTTTTTTTTAGCTTTAAAACTTTAAAATAATCGATTTTTTTTGTCGAAATGGACGTATAGGTATAGAAATCCTACTTTCAGTTTTAAAAGCGGTACCGTTTGAAAAATAATAAATAACTTGCTAACTACGCTAGACAATTAATTGTATCAATGCCAATTAGAATATATCTGGTGGTTACAAGGTAGAAATCAGTCTTTTTTGCACTTTAAAACTTAAAAATAATAGCGTTTGTCAAAATGGACGTATACGTACAAAAATCCTACTTTCGGTTTTAAAAGCGGTACCGTTTGAAAAATAATAAATTACTTGCTTACTAGCCTATAGATTTAATGACAATTTTGCACACTTTCAAATTGCATCTTTATGTATTGATTTACATTTATTTCATTTCAAGGTGTGTGGCTTTAATGCTGACAAATACTGTGGAATCACTAATGTTTAGGAGGGCTAAAGTTCTATCTTTTTGTGTTCCTGCCATTGTATCAACATTTGACATTGAACACAGCTGACAAAGCAGTGCTGGGGTACAAGTCGTATTTATAAAAAAAAATGCTATAATATGTATTGACCTTTCCAAAGCGGTTAACCTAGTTTGATTCATTGGTGCAGTCCGCACAGGCTAATCAGGGATGACACTTTCCGCTTTTATGACATTTTTCGTTTAAATGAAGTCTCTACTTAGAAAAAATCCAATTTAAGCGGAAAGTGTTGTCCCTGATTAGTCTGTGCGGACTGCACGGGCTAATCTCGGATGACACTTTACGCACATGCATAAAGCCCAGTTGTTTTCTCAGAACACAACTCAATTAAAGGACCTTAAAAGGATGATAAGCATTATCTACTGTAGATGCAACTGGACTTTCACTTTCTTTATATGAGCCTTATTCTGGGAAAACTGGGCTTAATGCATGTGCCTAAAGTGTCGTCCCTGATTAGCCTGTGCAGTATGCATAGGCTAATCAGGAACAAACCTTTCCACTTTTATGGTATTTTGTTTGAGGAAGTCTCTTTTTAGAAAAAATCCAGTTTATTCGGAAAGTGTTGTTTAGAAATGCCATGTTTCCCTCATGCTTTAAGCCCAGTTTTCCTACAATGCGGCTCATATTTGTGATAGGGCTCTAGTTAGATTGAGTTGTTTGAGTATCCCTTTGGGTATAGTATACCATAATAACATGTAAGGGGTACTCAAACCAAATTTGCTTCTCGTTTGTTAATTTTATTGATGATTTGTCATAAAATTTACCAGGCTTGCAGCTTAAATGTTTTCCCTATTTTCCACTATATTTAATTATACATATATTACATTCAGTAATATTTCATCTTGAAATCATTTTTTATGCCCCCTTCTTCAAAGAAGAGGGGGTATATTGTTTTTGGCCTGTCTGTCTGTCATTCTGTCTGCCTGTTTGTCCAAAACTTTAACCTTGGTTAAAGTTTGGTCATAACTTTTGCAATATTGAACATAGCAACTTCATATTTGGCATGCATGTGCATCTCATGGAGCTGCACATTTTGAGTGGTAAAAGGTCAAGGTCATCCTTCAAGGTCAAAGGTCAAATATATGTGTCAAAATCGCTCAAAAGGGGGCATTGTGTTTCTGACACACACATCTCTTGTTTTTTAATTTTCTTGTTAAAACTATTGCAACTCTAGTGAAAGTTTTGGTGTCCTGGTTTTCTATGTATAGAATGAGACAATAGCAAGAGAACACTTAGACCTACTAGGTTTTGATGCTGGTTTCTTGGGCAGAAAGGATGATGCCTATCGATTTGGATGTAAAGATCTCAGGGACTTCTAAAACATAAAAAACATTTTCACACAAGAGAACACTTTATTTTTGGATCAAAGCTCTTAACAATTTCAAATGGTTGACTACTTATCTTAACTTTCTTTGCTACATTGACTTTATTATTATGTTTATGAGTTGTTGTTTTTACAATTGACGACCACTTATTAATTTATATGAGCTGCGCTCTGGGAAACCAGGGCTTGATGCATTGCATTAAGTGTGCCTGATTGGAAACCAGGGCTTAATGCTTGCATTAAGTGTGCCTGATTGGAAACCAGGGATTGATGCATTGCATTGAGTGTGCCTGATTGGAAACCAGGGCTTGATGCATTGCATTAAGTGTGCCTGATTGGAAACCAGGGCTTGATGCATTGCATTAAGTGTGCCTGATTGGAAACCAGGGCTTGATGCATTGCATTAAGTGTGCCTGATTGGAAACCAGGGCTTGATGCATTGCATTAAGTGTGCCTGATTGGAAACCAGGGCTTGATGCATTGCATTAAGTGTGCCTGATTGGAAACCAGGGCTTGATGCATTGCATTAAGTGTGCCTGATTGGAAACCAGGGCTTGATGCATTGCATTAAGTGTGCCTGATTGGAAACCAGGGCTTGATGCATTGCATTAAGTGTGCCTGATTGGAAACCAGGGCTTGATGCATTGCATTAAGTGTGCCTGATTGGAAACCAGGGCTTGATGCATTGCATTAAGTGTGCCTGATTGGAAACCAGGGCTTGATGCATTGCATTAAGTGTGCCTGATTGGAAACCAGGGCTTGATGCATTGCATTAAGTGTGCCTGATTGGAAACCAGGGCTTGATGCATTGCATTAAGTGTGCCTGATTGGAAACCAGGGCTTGATGCATTGCATTAAGTGTGCCTGATTGGAAACCAGGGCTTGATGCATTGCATTAAGTGTGCCTGATTGGAAACCAGGGCTTGATGCATTGCATTAAGTGTGCCTGATTGGAAACCAGGGCTTGATGCATTGCATTAAGTGTGCCTGATTGGAAACCAGGGCTTGATGCATTGCATTAAGTGTGCCTGATTGGAAACCAGGGCTTGATGCATTGCATTAAGTGTGCCTGATTGGAAACCAGGGCTTGATGCATTGCATTAAGTGTGCCTGATTGGAAACCAGGGCTTGATGCATTGCATTAAGTGTGCCTGATTGGAAACCAGGGCTTGATGCATTGCATTAAGTGTGCCTGATTGGAAACCAGGGCTTGATGCATTGCATTAAGTGTGCCTGATTGGAAACCAGGGCTTGATGCATTGCATTAAGTGTGCCTGATTGGAAACCAGGGCTTGATGCATTGCATTAAGTGTGCCTGATTGGAAACCAGGGCTTGATGCATTGCATTAAGTGTGCCTGATTGGAAACCAGGGCTTGATGCATTGCATTAAGTGTGCCTGATTGGAAACCAGGGCTTGATGCATTGCATTAAGTGTGCCTGATTGGAAACCAGGGCTTGATGCATTGCATTAAGTGTGCCTGATTGGAAACCAGGGCTTGATGCATTGCATTAAGTGTGCCTGATTGGAAACCAGGGCTTGATGCATTGCATTAAGTGTGCCTGATTGGAAACCAGGGCTTGATGCATTGCATTAAGTGTGCCTGATTGGAAACCAGGGCTTGATGCATTGCATTAAGTGTGCCTGATTGGAAACCAGGGCTTGATGCATTGCATTAAGTGTGCCTGATTGGAAACCAGGGCTTGATGCATTGCATTAAGTGTGCCTGATTGGAAACCAGGGCTTGATGCATTGCATTAAGTGTGCCTGATTGGAAACCAGGGCTTGATGCATTGCATTAAGTGTGCCTGATTGGAAACCAGGGCTTGATGCATTGCATTAAGTGTGCCTGATTGGAAACCAGGGCTTGATGCATTGCATTAAGTGTGCCTGATTGGAAACCAGGGCTTGATGCATTGCATTAAGTGTGCCTGATTGGAAACCAGGGCTTGATGCATTGCATTAAGTGTGCCTGATTGGAAACCAGGGCTTGATGCATTGCATTAAGTGTGCCTGATTGGAAACCAGGGCTTGATGCATTGCATTAAGTGTGCCTGATTGGAAACCAGGGCTTGATGCATTGCATTAAGTGTGCCTGATTGGAAACCAGGGCTTGATGCATTGCATTAAGTGTGCCTGATTGGAAACCAGGGCTTGATGCATTGCATTAAGTGTGCCTGATTGGAAACCAGGGCTTGATGCATTGCATTAAGTGTGCCTGATTGGAAACCAGGGCTTGATGCATTGCATTAAGTGTGCCTGATTGGAAACCAGGGCTTGATGCATTGCATTAAGTGTGCCTGATTGGAAACCAGGGCTTGATGCATTGCATTAAGTGTGCCTGATTGGAAACCAGGGCTTGATGCATTGCATTAAGTGTGCCTGATTGGAAACCAGGGCTTGATGCATTGCATTAAGTGTGCCTGATTGGAAACCAGGGCTTGATGCATTGCATTAAGTGTGCCTGATTGGAAACCAGGGCTTGATGCATTGCATTAAGTGTGCCTGATTGGAAACCAGGGCTTGATGCATTGCATTAAGTGTGCCTGATTGGAAACCAGGGCTTGATGCATTGCATTAAGTGTGCCTGATTGGAAACCAGGGCTTGATGCATTGCATTAAGTGTGCCTGATTGGAAACCAGGGCTTGATGCATTGCATTAAGTGTGCCTGATTGGAAACCAGGGCTTGATGCATTGCATTAAGTGTGCCTGATTGGAAACCAGGGCTTGATGCATTGCATTAAGTGTGCCTGATTGGAAACCAGGGCTTGATGCATTGCATTAAGTGTGCCTGATTGGAAACCAGGGCTTGATGCATTGCATTAAGTGTGCCTGATTGGAAACCAGGGCTTGATGCATTGCATTAAGTGTGCCTGATTGGAAACCAGGGCTTGATGCATTGCATTAAGTGTGCCTGATTGGAAACCAGGGCTTGATGCATTGCATTAAGTGTGCCTGATTGGAAACCAGGGCTTGATGCATTGCATTAAGTGTGCCTGATTGGAAACCAGGGCTTGATGCATTGCATTAAGTGTGCCTGATTGGAAACCAGGGCTTGATGCATTGCATTAAGTGTGCCTGATTGGAAACCAGGGCTTGATGCATTGCATTAAGTGTGCCTGATTGGAAACCAGGGCTTGATGCATTGCATTAAGTGTGCCTGATTGGAAACCAGGGCTTGATGCATTGCATTAAGTGTGCCTGATTGGAAACCAGGGCTTGATGCATTGCATTAAGTGTGCCTGATTGGAAACCAGGGCTTGATGCATTGCATTAAGTGTGCCTGATTGGAAACCAGGGCTTGATGCATTGCATTAAGTGTGCCTGATTGGAAACCAGGGCTTGATGCATTGCATTAAGTGTGCCTGATTGGAAACCAGGGCTTGATGCATTGCATTAAGTGTGCCTGATTGGAAACCAGGGCTTGATGCATTGCATTAAGTGTGCCTGATTGGAAACCAGGGCTTGATGCATTGCATTAAGTGTGCCTGATTGGAAACCAGGGCTTGATGCATTGCATTAAGTGTGCCTGATTGGAAACCAGGGCTTGATGCATTGCATTAAGTGTGCCTGATTGGAAACCAGGGCTTGATGCATTGCATTAAGTGTGCCTGATTGGAAACCAGGGCTTGATGCATTGCATTAAGTGTGCCTGATTGGAAACCAGGGCTTGATGCATTGCATTAAGTGTGCCTGATTGGAAACCAGGGCTTGATGCATTGCATTAAGTGTGCCTGATTGGAAACCAGGGCTTGATGCATTGCATTAAGTGTGCCTGATTGGAAACCAGGGCTTGATGCATTGCATTAAGTGTGCCTGATTGGAAACCAGGGCTTGATGCATTGCATTAAGTGTGCCTGATTGGAAACCAGGGCTTGATGCATTGCATTAAGTGTGCCTGATTGGAAACCAGGGCTTGATGCATTGCATTAAGTGTGCCTGATTGGAAACCAGGGCTTGATGCATTGCATTAAGTGTGCCTGATTGGAAACCAGGGCTTGATGCATTGCATTAAGTGTGCCTGATTGGAAACCAGGGCTTGATGCATTGCATTAAGTGTGCCTGATTGGAAACCAGGGCTTGATGCATTGCATTAAGTGTGCCTGATTGGAAACCAGGGCTTGATGCATTGCATTAAGTGTGCCTGATTGGAAACCAGGGCTTGATGCATTGCATTAAGTGTGCCTGATTGGAAACCAGGGCTTGATGCATTGCATTAAGTGTGCCTGATTGGAAACCAGGGCTTGATGCATTGCATTAAGTGTGCCTGATTGGAAACCAGGGCTTGATGCATTGCATTAAGTGTGCCTGATTGGAAACCAGGGCTTGATGCATTGCATTAAGTGTGCCTGATTGGAAACCAGGGCTTGATGCATTGCATTAAGTGTGCCTGATTGGAAACCAGGGCTTGATGCATTGCATTAAGTGTGCCTGATTGGAAACCAGGGCTTGATGCATTGCATTAAGTGTGCCTGATTGGAAACCAGGGCTTGATGCATTGCATTAAGTGTGCCTGATTGGAAACCAGGGCTTGATGCATTGCATTAAGTGTGCCTGATTGGAAACCAGGGCTTGATGCATTGCATTAAGTGTGCCTGATTGGAAACCAGGGCTTGATGCANTAATGGCCCTTTGAAATTTTCCATTGTACATATAGTGCAATTCTTGTCCGAGCTATTTCTCAGCAACTTCTTACAGGAATTCAATGAAACTTTATGGGAAGCTTCACTACCAACAGGAGATGTGCATATTATCAGCCGGTTATGGTCTGATGATTTTTCACAGAGTTATGGCCATTTGAAATTTTTTATAAACTGTACATATAGTGCAATTCTTGTCCGGACTATTCCTCCCCAACTACTGACTGGATTGCAATGAAGCTTTATGGGAAGCTTAACTTCCTTGAGGAGATGCGCATGTTATTAGTGGGTTCTGGTTAGATGATTTATTTAGAGAGTTATGGCCCTTTGAAATTTTTAAGTTGCTTAACCATCCATCATCGTATTATTTTGTCCAAAGTTATGCCCCTCAAGACGTTTCCTTTTATCTGGATATATATTGCAATATTGTGACAAAAAAACCTTTGGGAAGCATCACCCGTCTCCGACGGTTTCTTGTTTTAAATTCAAAGCGGCTCAGTAGGGGGCATTGTGTTTCTGACAAACACATCTCTTGTAGAGTATGAGATCCTGTATTTTCTTACTCGTTGTACAACAGGTTAAACATAAAAGATTTGCATAGTTGAATATGTGAAACAAAAATTAGATAGAGGATATTTGTTGGATTCGGTGGATTATCGATTTTAATTCACGAGTGGTCATAGAAATTAATATTTTCACGAGTGAATTAAAATCGATATTCAACCGAATCCAACAAATTTTCTTTTTATTTCATGCTTTTTTCACAGTTTATAAACATTGTTCAAGAGTTTAACTAAAGAATGTCATTGGGATAATGATGTCATTTCGTCAAAATAATGACGTCATTTCACAGTAAACAGTGAAAATTATCGATAATTTTTACTGATAATTTTCATTGTTTGAAACAGTGAAATTATCAGTTTTAATTCACTGATATTTCTCTATAAACCACCAGAAAGCATTAAATAAAATGTTTTCATTAGACCCAGATGTAGAAGTGTGGTTTGAATTTGAAATATGTGTCGTGCTCTGAGAAAACTGGACATAATGCATGTGCATAAAGTGTCGTCCCAGATTAGCCTGTGCAGTGTGCACAGGCTAATCAGGGACAACACTTTCCCCCAAAATTGGATTTTTGATAAGAAGAGACAGCATTTAAACGAAAAATTCCATAAAAGCGGAAATTGTCGTCCCTGATTAGCCTGTGCATACTGGGATGACAATTTACGCACAAGCATTATGCCCAGTTTTCTCAGAACACGACACATATGTTAATTGTTAGGCCCAGTGGTCCAGTGTAAGTTGGTTCATTTTGCTTTGGTAGCAGCAAAGTTAATTATAGACAGGAAATGATAATCAACATCAACATTTGAGCTGCGCTCTGGGAAAACCGGGCTTAATGCATGTATGTAAAATTTCATGCCAGATTAGCCTGTGCAGTCTAAACAGGCTAATCAGGGACGTCGCTTTCCGCCTAAACTGGATTTTCTTTAAAAACAAACTTGCTTTCAACAAAAAATTCCGTGAAAGCATAATGTGTCATCCCTGAAAAGCATGTGCCAACTGCAAAGGCTTATCTGGAACGATACTTTACGCACATGCATTAAGCCCAGTTTTCCTAGAGCTCGGCTCATTTAATTTGCCATATTACCCAATCATAGCACTTGTATATCACATTTATTATTGTAAAACAGTTTTAAAACAAAAGAGCACTTACATAATGTAGATGGTACCTAACATGATTACATTGAATTGTTTGTGATTGCGATAAATGTAAAATAATTTTACAATAACTAGAGGGCTATGTGCGAAACCCAGAACGGTTTATATGTTGCAGAGTTAGTTAAGATAAGAGACAATGTAGACTCTCTTCCTTTTCACTTTTTATTCTTTATCAGAACCTTAGATATATGGCTAAATATTACGCACTTGACAGAAAGCAACATGAAACATTGGTGTTTGTTAGCCCCCTGAGATGCCAGCAGTGTTTTTCAATTTGTCAAATTATTGTTCCTGAATAAGAAACAGGTCTTACATTTTCTGGCGTTTTCTCACATTTCTCCATATATTTGAATCAATAACATTGCCAACAAAATCCAAACTGGCCATGTGGCATGTTTAACCCTTTGAGCGCTGGAACCGGATTTTAAAGGCCTTTGCAAACAGTTTGGATCCAGATGAGACGCCACAGAACGTGGCGTCTCATCAGGATCCAAACTGTTTGCTATTCTGATAGTATTCTTTGAAAAAAAAATCAAAGAAAATGCTAATTTTAGAAATTCAGCAGACGACATTTTAGCAGACGACAAATTTCCCAGCATGCAAAGGGTTAACTGTTTTTTTGTGAATATAAATATTCTGCACTATGTACTGGCTTATCTTCATGTACACCAGTAACAAGATTGTTATTTCAAATTGTGCTTTCATTTTTAAAAAGGCCTTTATAGTGACATCACTATATGTTTTTAGTGTGAAAAATTATAGTCTGCATAAGGTATTGACTTATCTTTAACCAATTGGATCAATTTATTTCCAAAATTAGGGATGGCTAGTATATTTATTTCTATATTTAGAATATTTCCTACAGAAAAAATTCTTTAAGCAAACAGCGCAGACCCTGATGAGACGCGGCATCATGTTTGCCAAGGCCTTTTTTCTAGACGCTAGGCATAAATGGGTTAAGTTCACCTAACAAGATTGTAATTTCAAATTGCGCGTACATGCAAAAGTGCTTTATAGTGACACCAGATACCAGTTTATATACAAGATTGAGTCATTTAAAACTAATTTTACCCCTAAAAGTGCATTAACTGTTACAATTAAAGTATCATATGAAAGGTTATCTTCAGCGAAGTCAGCAAATGTATGTTTTATATTGTTTTTTGGTTGTTAATGATGATAAGTAGAAAAAACTTACATTAAAATCTATGTCAACACTGCTGAAATCAGTGAAATTGCTATTTTTGTACAGTAAAATTGCACAATGTACATGTCCCCACATTTGTTTAGGGTCAGTTTTGATTTTTGAATTATTTTTGACATGAATTTATTCTCCAGCTGAACTTCAGTACTTCAGTTTAGGTCTAACTATTCTGTGAATGTTCGAAATTTTCCTTTGAATAATTCCACTCCTTCCTTTATGCGCTCCAACTGATACAAAGGTTACACATTTAATACACGTAATATTAACCCTTTCAGCGCTTGAACTGAATTTTAAAGGCCTTTGCAAACAGTTAGGATCCAGATGAGACGCCACAGAACGTGGCGTCTCATCTGGATCTAAACTGTTTTCTATTCTGATAGTATTGTTTGAAAAAAAAATCGAAGAAAATTCTAATTTTAGAAATTCAGAAGACGACATTTAAGCAGACAGCAAATATCCCAGCATGCAAAGGGTTAACATTAGCAGAGTTTCCATGAATGTGACCCCATGTCAGCATTTCGCTACCCAAATAAACCAATAAATTAAAAAGACTTCATTTCTTAAGCCACGCCCCTAGAAAACTAGAGACTTTTAAGTATTATTACTATGTTTTTATTTGTGATGTTGTTATATGACCAGCGTTCAGGGAAAACTGGGTTTAATGCATGTGTGTAAAGTGTTGTTCCAGATAAGCCTGTGCTATCAACACAGGTTAATCAGGGACGACACTTTCTTCCTTTATGGAAAGTTTTGGTTAAATAAAAGATCTCCTAAACGAAAATCCAATCCAGTCTAGTCACTTTACACTTGAAAGGGACTGTAAACCACGAATGACGAAAAAAGAAAAGTTATAAAATACAATATTTTTTTACAATTATTAGTTTATATTGATTAAACACGACTTTTACATTACTTGAAAAAAGTTCATATTTTCAGTATATTCCGTAATAAAATTTTGCGATGTGAAATCGAAGTACATCGCGAAAATAGGTGACATAACGATATACACACTATAAATAACGCAAGTAGATTGGTCATTTTATATATAAAATATATACAATTCACTACGCATGCAAAATTTGCATTCCTGGGTTTACCACGTGACGATGATGATCAATCTACTTGCGTTATTTATAGTTAACTGGTAGTTACCTGGTAGACATACCCAGTAAAAATAAATAAATAAAAAAATAAAGTAAAAATAAAAAAAAACTTTTTTCAAGTAATGTTATATACCAGTCGTGATATTTTAATCAATATAAACTAATAATTGTTAAAAAAATACGGTATTTTAGAACTTTTCTTTTTTCGTCATTCGTGGTTTACAGTCCCTTTAAGCACATGCATTAAGCCCTGTAGTCTCATGGTAAGGCTCATTTTGAAGGTAATGTTCCGAATTAATGTTCTGTCGGTATTTTAGAGTTTAATACAAGATGCTTATTTTTTGCACTTTTATTTGTCAGAGATATTAGACTTTCAATACATCATCAACTTATTTTTTTGAATTACATTCACAAATTTAAACTTATACTATTCAATATCACATCTTGCACATGGCCTTTGCACTTTCACAAGTTATTTCTACATAGTACTGCATGGCAATGCAAGAAAAGTATTGTATTACTGTAAACTATTGTATAACTGTAAACTATGGTTTTGTATTATGATTTATTATAAGTCAATGCTGTTTCTCAATAATTTTCTGATAAGTTGATAATTTGAATTTTGTATTATTCAAAATCATTTATTCTGAGTGCAAAGTATGCATATTATGTTATATACATAACTTATAATCCATATTAATTTACATATAACATGATAAATATAACACATATACACTTTGAATTATGATTATTTCTTCGATGAAAGTTTGACTGTGTGGTTTCCATGATAATCCAATAAGTTTTAGACTGTAAAATTACACACAATCGCAATGGAGAATGTTAGGATTCTGGACCGTGAGCCATCTTGGTTCGAGAGAGGGGTCAGGGAGGCTATTTACATCCGTGCACTAAGACCGGCGCTAAACAAGGACGGGGGCCGCTACCAACTCTTGCACACCTGGGACCGTACATTATCATCGCTCACCCCGACAATTAGCGGTGTTAACGGTTCCCAACAGTAGAAATCATTCTGCTTATGAAGTCTGTAGTACACGGACAAAAGCTCAAGTATGGCTTTCAATATTTAGTGTGTGTAATTTGACAGTCTAAAACTTATTGGATGATTATTTCTGTGTATATTAAGTATATTAAAGTTAATATCATGGAATTGAAATGTGCTAAATGCAAATTAACTCAGTAAGTATAACAATCAAGCATATTTAGGAATTATTAATGTGTTGTATGAAATAGTTTTAATATGCAATATTGTAACATAGGTATTTAAGAAGAAAAGATGCTTAAGGAAAATTTCAATACAGTAACATTTAATACAAATCAACAATTCAGACTGACAACAATCACTTTATATTCACATAAAGTCTGCCATAGTTGAACACATCACTAGATCTAGTTTTAATGTAGTGAATAATAAGAATTTACACAATTCTTTTTTATTACACTTAAAAAAACTTAATACAATGACTAGTCATACCATTAAACCTTTGGTCACTATGTTTGAAAACAATAGAAAGTCACTTGGAATATATGAAAAAGTGCCTACATAATCAATATAATTCATTGGACAACTCAAATATAGGTATTGGTTTAAAAACAACTAGCAATTTTGCATATTTTTATGGAGAATTTGTTTTATTGGCTCATCTGAAAAAATTATATTAAAAAATTCTCGCCTTACATCAATTAGCTTCTTATTCTGAAGTTTATATCTGTTATATTAATACTGATTCAGGGGTTTTCTGCATCAAATAATCCAATGGCTAAACTGTTGGGTAATGCAATTTTTAGTTTGGTTACAATTTACTTATAAAACTAGGGTACTTACTTACTTAAAATAAGTTTTTTTAACAATTCATTTAATGAAAAAACTGCTTTAAGCCTTTTGATAAATCATCCTTATTTTAAATTATCCACTGTCAGGGATACGTCTGAATGAGCCCCCGCGTATATTACATGCACTTTAGGATACCTATTACAGGAAAGATGAGGCAGAGATGATGAGACTGACAGCTCTGGAACGTCAGCGTATGGAACAGGAGAAGGCCTTACTGGAGGACCAGCTCATGGAGGTTAGTTGTGTGTAGTGGTTAGTTGTGGGTAGTTGTCAGTTGTGGGTAGTGGTCAGTTGTACGAAGTAGTCAGTTGTATGTAGTGGTAAGTTATGGGTAGTGGTCAGTTGTGGGTAGTGGTCAGTTGTGTGTAGTGGTAAGTTGTGTGTAGTGGTCGATTGTGTGTTGTGGTCAGTTGTATATAGTGGTCAGTTGTATGTAGTTGACAATTGTTTGTTGTGGTCAGTTGTATTTAGTGGCCAGTTGTATGTGGTGGTAAGTTGAATGTTTTTGTCAGTTGTGCATGGAGGGGTCAGTTGTTTGTAGTGGTCAGTTGTATGGTGTTGTCAGTTGTGTGTAGTGGTCAGTTTTATGTAGTGGTCAGTTGTGTGTAGAGATCAGTTGTGTGTAGTGGTCAGTTGTGTGTAGTGATCAGTTGTGTATTTGATGGTAAGTTGTGAGTAGTGGTCAGTTGTATGTGGTGGCCAATTGTGTGAAGTGGTCAGTTGTATGTAGTGATCAGTTGTGTGTAGAGGTCAGTTTTGTGCAGTGGTCAGTTGCGAGTAATGGTCAGTTAGGTTGTGCGATCAGTTGTATGAAGTGTTCAGTTGTCTATGTAGTGGTCAGTTGTATATATTATGGTAAGTTGTATGAACTGGTCAGTTGTGTGTTGAGTGGTCAGTTGTGTGTAGCAGTCAGTTGTGTGTAGTGGTCATTTGTATATGAAGTGGTCATTTGTGTTTAGTGGTCAGTTGTATATATAGTGGTCAGTTGTATATGTGATGGTAAGTAGGGGTGTAGTGGTCAGTTGTGTGTAGTGGTCAGTTGTATATGTAGTGTCAGTTGTATATATTATGGTTAGTTGTGTAAATTGGTGAGTTATGTGTGGAGTGGTCAGTTGTATTTAGTGGTCAGTTGTATGTAGTTGTCAGTTGTATATAATGATCAGTTGTATATAGTAGTCAGTTGTAGATTGTGGTCAGTTGTGTGTAGTGGTACATTGTATTTACATGTCAGTTGTATACAGTGGTCAGTTGTATGTAGTAGTCAGTTGTATATAGTTGTCAGTTGTGTGTTTAGGTCAGTTGAGTTTAGTGGTCAGTTGTATTTAGTGGTCAGTTGTATATTATGGTCAGTTGTATGATGTGGTCAGTTGTGTGTAGTGGTCAGTTTTATTGTCCCCTACCGGTTTCACTGGAGGGGACTTATGGTTTGCGCTCTGTCCGTCAGTCTGTCTGTCTGTCACACTTTTCTGGATCCTGCGATAACTTTAAAAGTTCTTCATATTTTTACATGAAACTTGAAACATGGACAGATGCCAATATGGAGATTTTGCACGTCATTTCATTTTGTTCCTACGTCAGGAATTCTGGTTGCTTTGGCAACAAAAACTAAAAAAAAAAAAAAAAAAAAAAAATCTGACAATGGCGGAGCCGGTAGGGGACATAATTGCTTGGCAATAGTCGTGTTGTATT